>VDFB02161785.1:0-41886 GCA_007258455.2 Sequoia sempervirens
GCTCAGCCTTGTTCTTCTCATATTGAGGTTAAGAATTTGGATGAGCTATTTTCTTTGATTGGGAACTTTGGTTTCCCTTGTTTTAATGGTTCTAATGCGAGTTGGAGCTAGATGGAGGATGATGGTGACTAGTCATTTGCTCTTTTGGGTTCAAGGTCCCTAAAAAACTTAGTTAAGGGTTTAAGGTCCCTTCAAAACCTTTGGGTTTAAGGTCCCAAGTAAAACCTGATTGTATTTGGTTAAGGGATTTAGGCCCCTACAATTTTGTTATGTAGGATGTGTTGTCCTACTATATTCATAGTGTTGTTGTCTGGTTGTTGATGGTATATGGTTTATCTTTGATGCAACATGTTTTTCTTGGATAGGGTTGCAAGTCGCTTCAAAATTGTTATGTAATGGGTTTTGCGTCCCAGTAAAACTTGTTTCTCCCGATAATCAAAAACATGGAAAAGATGCATCACATCAAAGAACACAAGAACACCAAATTTACATAGAAAACCCAAAAAGGGAAAAACCACAGTGAAGGATTTTCTCACAATATATTTCTTATCACCTGGATTTTTCACCCTGTTGAATGTAAAACTCAACAATCCAGTGCAACATGGGAAGACCTCTAAAGTTGTGGGTCACTTGTAGATAGAGGTCAACCTCCGGAGAAGGTCGGCTTCCTTTGGTGTCACCTAAACTACTGATTTTGTAAAGGGAAAGGGAGAAGGAATGCATAAAACTAATGAAAACACTCTCTATGGTGATGCACCAAATTTACTAAGGAGACATAACACAGCTTACACACACAATTTCAGTCAATGACAGAAGCTTAGTTGTACACAACTCAATCACATACGTTTTCTGCATAAACATTTCATGAAAAGGTTCATATGGCTACACTCCTAGAAGGAAGGAATAACTTCACAACTAGAGAATACTGCATTTTGAACATATCTCACAACCTGCAAAAATATATATTGCTCTACAGAAAGGTGCTAAGATAAGACATAACCACAAGGAATCATACAGTTTCACAAGTAGTTTCATCAATTATACGAATGCACACAATTTAATAGAAAGATCGAATAGGTAAAGCGCTTATACTCATTGATTTCAATGGTGAAACACTGATATACATGTCTGTCATGAGCTACAAAACATAGCCTCTCTTCTGCAAAGAACTCTACAAGTTACAGAAGCAGAAAAGTACCAAGTTCAAACTAACTACAAAAAAGGCAAAAAATGCCATATATACAAAAGTATCGTCGGCCCTTTAGGGCTTACAAAATATCAGCCTTTGGAAATATCTACCCCTTAGATATTTTAATGGAGTTAATGTTGCGTCCCTGCTGTCCATGTCGGTGTGAAAGATCATCCCAGGAAGGAGCCTTAAGATCTTTTGCAGCATTAACTTCTAGCCATCGTGTCCATCTGCGAACCTCCTTGCCGAGCTGCTTTGAATGCTCCTAAGCTCATAGCAGATCCATGTCGTTTTCACTCTGTCGATCTTCCTCTCACCAGTCAAACTACCACGGTTTGCCTTTAGTTCCTTCAGATTGGTCGAGCTCATGCCACACAGATTCCCAACGGTCAAAGGTTGCTTCATCAGAATCGCATGTCGGTGAGACACTAGCCGTGTCTCCCCGATGCGATTATGCCCTTCAGCAGTTATTGACATAGCTTACAACCGTCAGCAAGAGTTCACATCGAGCTTCAAAAGTCATACCGACATCCCTGAAACCATCGGCAAGACCCCATCCTGTCGGCAGGACATCCTACCAAGCGTAAAACTTCCTCTCAGAGTCTCCCCGATTTCAACCTTGTGAACCATATCGGCAAGAGTTTATTGATGTCACACCAAAGGCATAAACCTTTGGCGAGACCACGATCAGTCGGCAGGAGGTCATAGCGAGCTAAAATCCCTCAGCGAGGAGTATTACTGATTCCACATATCCACTCGACAAGACCTCACACCGAGCGCATCTTTGTTTCGATGAAAGCTCACCTCATTTTGGGGAGACATTGTTTGGTCAGTGAGACCTCATGCCGAGCTCCTTTCATTTTGGGGAGACTCCGCTCGTTCGCCGAGATGTCACAGCGAGGCCCTTCGTTTCAGTGAGACTCCCACTGATCGGCAAGACCTCTCGCCAAGCTCAGAACACTACGTCGACGCTACCTTTCTTTGGCAAGACCCCATCCTGTCGGTGAGACTTTATGGTGAACGACAAGAGTCTTACTGATGCTCCTTTCTATTTCGGCAAGACTAACAGTGGTCGGCAAGACCTTACACCGAGCGCCAAACATTACATCGACCCTTTTTGTTTCGACAAGACCACACCATGTCGGCAAGACCTTTCCCCGAGGGCACAACCTTATACCGAATGCGTCATCCCTTCGGCGAGACTTCACTTGGTCGCCAAGACCTCACACCGAACACAAACCGATCTCCTTGAGCTCATTCATTTCGACGTGACTCCCATCGGTCAGGAAGACTTCCTTCCGAAGTCACAATATTATATCGAAGCCACTTTACTTCGGCGAGCTCGGACCCTCTTTCGGGGAGACTTTGCTTGGTCAACAAGACCTTACGGCAAACTCCAAAACTTTACGCCGACACCACTCCACTTTGGCAAGAGTCCACCCTGTCGATGAGACTTTTCCCCTTCGCTATCCCCTGTCACTGAGACTCCTTCTTTTCAGCCAGACCCTTCGTCGAACTCCTTTCTTTCGGCAACGCTAGCCCTATGCAATGATCGGCAAGACCTCAGCAATCGGGGAGACATATGAAAACCCACAGTGAATAAAAATGTTCGGCCGACCGGTGGATCCCAAATGAATGTAAAACACTGCCAGTCGGTGAGACATCTGAAAAGTCCCAGCGACATTCTTCCTCAAGAGATTTATGCCGAATCTGACTGAGGCAAGGCCTTCCAATAGACCTCCTTGTGAAAAAGCATCAAATGTATGATTTAATCCTGCACAAAAATGTCCCCATTTGGCCTTTATGAACACTTGAAACATAAGTTGCCCTGCCTGATTGAGCCCGTAGGTGAAAATTGGGTAACAATATTATAACTAATTATAAGATATTACAAAATGGCTCACTGCTAGGTGGAATCACTGTCTGGAGGACTCACTATCTAGAGAATAGAAGAAATGGCTCACTACCAAGAGAGAAAAGAGGGTGGTTCACTGTTAGAGATTGAACTGACCCTTTAGGTCAGCATCGCTAGTGAAGCAACAATGGAATGAACCAACTATTCATTCACAACTTGACACACTGACCTCCAAAATATTTTCCACTTGGGGCATACACACTTCTAACACCTGTAAACACATCCTCAAAACCACATAGAAAAGTATTCATTCACGATGAAATTCCTAGCATTCCAATCAGGGACTCTATCACTATAACTCTACCATATCCAGACCAATACGTTGTCAACTCTAACTTCAACTATGAAGGACTTCAAGACTTGAAACTTTGGATTTAGATTCCCCCAACATGCACCAAAAATCACTTTAGAACCACATAGCCAGATTCCTCATGGCAAAGCATTACTAACCATAAAACAAGTTATCTGAACACCAAAAATTACATTCCAAACTTAGGCAATTACCCAACACATTAGGTTTGCTCCAAACCAACACTTCTTCAACTGTATAATGAGTTGACATCACTATATTCAACCATGCTCATCAATCTTCAACTATACAACTATACATCAATATAAACATCACAAGAATGTTGACATCAATGACAACACCATAGTAACATCATTTTCCATACATCCACCAATCTTCTCAATGAAAAACAAACTTCCAACACCTCTAGCAATAAATCAATCGATGGAAATCATCCTATATCGATAAATCAGCTGACAAAAATCGATAATTTTAAGACGAGGCCCAAGAATTTTTGGACAAGACAAAGGAATTTTGGATAGTGGCCATATAATGTATGGGGAAGCATAAAGAATTGATAATGAAGGTCAGAGGTGGTGCATGGAGTAAGAGAGGAAGTTGAATCATCATTTAAACAAACGATAAATCAAATCATCCTCTAGCAAGTCCATAGGGGAAGCCTATTCACTAACTAAAACTCTAAAATTTAAATTTCAATATCTATTTTATCACTTAAATAGTAAGTGTCATATTGTGGCCACTATTTACTCTAGTATTTAGAGTAGTTTGTTGGATAGAAATATGACATACCAATTTAAGAACAATTAGGATAATAGTTTGAGATAAACTATCTCAATTTTATTTTGGTTCATGAAGATTATAGTTATTAGGGATAACATTTGTTCTATTGAAGTTGAGTTCTAGTGTTTTAGAATAAATATTTGTTAAATATTGATGAGGAAATGATTTTTTTTTTTAAATCCTTAGTAAATTCATTATTTGATTTATTAATGTTAAAAAAATATTAGTTGTTATAATTATTTTGTAACATAGTTGAAAGTATAATTGATTTACAAGAATTTATTTGGAAAGTTATCAATTGTATAAAATAAAATAATTTTAAAACAATTTTAAAGTAAAAGATATCAAAATATAGCAGAGTGTGTCTATTGTCAACATTTCTGTTATATATTGTATAAGCTAGGACAACTAGTATATGCTAGGTTGTATTTGCATAAACTTCAAGTTTAGAGGTTGTTGGCATTTAATGTTGTATTTGTTATCAGTTTGATTTGATACACCAAACAAAAATTATAATAATGCTTAGTATAGTATTTTGAACAACTCTTAAAATTAATTGTAAGTGTTGGTGTAAATTGTAGATTTTTATTAGACTAAAATAAATATTTTTTGAACTATGTGAAGCTTATAATAAAACTCAAAAAAAATCCAATAATTTTTGAGATAAATGATATTTTTGTTATTTTTTATAAAATAATATGCATAAGTTATCTTTTATTAAGATTGCAAGACTAAGATAAATAAAAATAAATAAAAATTTTAATTAGATAAGATAAAATGACTTAAATTATTATCACTTAAGCAAATTAAAATAAAATAATTCTAAAGTAAAATTAATGAAATTTCATCATTACACAATTGAAAGTATGGCATGGAAGAAATTATCTCGTACTTGAAATTCTTATAATGAATTTCGATTTGAAACCATGCCTCACATTTGATAAGATAATTACATGTCAAATGGAGATAAAATTATAGCAATAAAGTATAGACTTGTTCCAAATATTATAACAAAATTTAATAACTGTTAATATCTAAAACATAAAGAGTAAAGTATTTTCATATATATTATACATCTATATCAGGATCATTTTTATTGTTTAGTTATATTTGTGTACTCTAAGTATTTGATTTCCATGTGATGGAGATATATCTTTCCATTTAAAATGCTTGGTATTATTGACTATGGGAAAAACATAATTCATTAATTGCCCACACAAAATAATCATTTTATTACATACAAGTATCTTATGTTCTAAGGATTAAATGGGCGAAAGAGTGGTGATACTTACTCTAAATGAGGAACATTCAAGTGCAATTGGGATTTATAATAAGTTAAAACAAACTTTACTGGAAAGTGATAAATTGTCATTTGGCATGACCCTTTTTAGCAGGTATCAATAACATGGAAACCTTTCCTTTATACAAAGTAATGTCAATGGTTTCTTTGACAACTATTCACATGGGATCATGGATTAATACAATACATAATTCTTGTTTACAACATTCAAATCCAACAAGTTTAAAACATTAATTTTTTAATCCTTTATAACAATTGATAACAAATAAAAAGAGAAAGCATCAATGACACTTGTACTCAATTTTGATTTGGCTTCCTCAAGTTACTTTCAATCAAAATTGATAGTGAATCAAATATTGATATTATCCAAAGAGAATGAGAGTGTATTTAAGGATTCAATAGGGAATGTTGATCATGTTATCACCTTGAAGTGCACCCTTGTTAAGTTGCAAAACTTAGCCTACTAGTGAAACATGGGTTCTTTTCCAGGTTTGTGGATCACCTATGATGGAAAATAACCTCCAGAGAGGGTTGGTTCCCCTTGTTGTTAACCTATACTAACTTACACTACTGCTGTTACTGAGGAAAAGGGTAGAAAGATAACACAAAAATGAAACTAGCTATGTAGGTGATGCACCAAAAACATGTTTTTCTGAGACCTTGGACTATTGTTTTTGACACACAAAAGACCAATAACTTAGCTATGTTCACACAACTCAAATTTTTACACACATTAATGCATTAGTGTTTCATAGGAAGGTTTAAGTTTTCGTAGTTTAAGAAGAAAAGAAAACATTTTCACACTTAATGGTTGTTTAAACTAGCAACACAACCTATAACTTGCACTAAATATGTGTTTTTTTCTGTTTGTAGGTGCTGAGATATGAGACACATAAATAAAGGATTTGTAAATAAATCACAAGATAATATGTCAATCATCTGTTTACACACAACAGAACAAAACATTGCGAAGGAAAAAAATGATTTTTATTGATAAAAGGGTGCTTTGTCATTGCCTGAAATATGAGATTACAAGCTTTATTTTTCAATCTCAAGACTGAAAATCAGAGTTACAATGCACATAAAGAAACTTTTGCAAGTTTACAATGCTTTTCAAAAGTGAGAGAACTGAATTCAAAATGAGTTTTGATTTTCCTTTTGTCTATCCTACGTTGGAGAAAATATAGGACCAACATTAAGACTTATTAAGTGCTCTTTTTCCCTTGAGTTGATTCCTGTTGTAACTTTATCTGAGTGCTTGAAACTGTCCTTTCCCTGTTTGACTCCAACAAAAGCTTCATGTAGGCGTAGGTAGAAGAAGACTCTTGACTTTTCAAGCTTTGTCATCTCCTAGATGCTTGCAACTGTCCCTAGATATCTGGAACTGCTCTACAGGTCACCCAAACTGCCCTATATACCTGCAACCTGCTCTTAACTCCTCCAAACTGCCATGAACAACTACCCTTTGCATGATGATAGGGCATGTGGGAGTGAATTAAAGATAATTAAATGCCTTTAGGAAGCGTACGAGAACTTCCAATCATTAGGACTGTCACATGTTTTATTCATTTAAGGCATTTCCTCATTCTTATCCTCCCAACTGTCATCACTAGCCTGTACATACCACGCTTTTACTAACTGCCTTGAACCACAAGTTGCATTCATATCATTGCATTCAACTCCACACCATCATTCATCTTGATCTGTTGGCACAAAAGTTTCTTTGAAGGTTAAGGTTAAACTGTACACTCTGCTTTGGTCTACATTCTTGGTATATCCTTGCTTGCTACAACTTGCCAAAAGGGCCTTATTGCATAGTGACTGTCATTTAAACTCAAGTTGAACTTTATATTGGGATTAACATCATCATTTCACGTAACCTTTCTCTATATGGTGTTGCCCACTGTCGTTTCAATTTTTTGATGACTCTCATTTCTTTATGGTGAATGTCATCCTCATATTCTTGCCACTGAAACTACATATTCCCCTAGGTATCTTCATTGACATTGCTGCCCTTTGGTTGACTATATTATCCACTATCATACTATGTCTTCAACATTAAACTTTTTGATCTTTCTTCCATGCTTCCTTTATTGGGTTGTCTTTCGAATGTTGATATGACTTATGTGATAATGTCATTTAGCATGGTGACTGTAAGTCAGCAAGCGTTTATCATTGGCCTTTACCATGGCTGCTCCTGGCTTTGATAATCTGCCCTTCTTTTTAACTCTATCCATTTCTTTTTCCCTTTTCAGGATTGGTCATTGAAATTTGCTCATTGTATCATTATTTTTGTGCTTTGAAACCTTGGATCTTAAAGGAGATTTGAACTACCTTGATAGATTCATGTGCATGCCTTTCCATTCATGGCTGAAAACTCAAAACTATCGTCTCAATCACCTTTCATCCTACAAATTTTACAATCTTCACTACTATCTTCTAGATAACTGCTCATTCATATGTTTTATTCATGTAAGCACCCCTTCAAATTTTCTTTGAGATACACTATATTTTTTGTAATATGCTTGCAGGTCACTATTATTAAGGACTGTTACAGAGCAGATCCCTCTAATATCTTATTCATCATTGAGTTCGCATGATCAACTTTAGCCTCTCAGATGGTTCTAGGTGTTGAAAGTGAAACTACAACCTCACTTTCCATTTGCTCTTAGTGCATAGACTGCCCCCTTTTGGTGGATTCATGACCTGCCATTGTCATCATAAACCCTTGCTATTTTTCACTTTCACATGTAAGTGTTCTGCCATCTTTATGGTTAGACTCCTACGATCACAAGGAAAACTACCTTTTGTGATGCTATTCACTGGAATTCTTACCTTAAGACAGTCATTTGAAGACTTTTCTTTCCCTGTCTATGGCAGTCCTGAACTCACTTTAACTGCCATATAATTGTTCATGATGCTTTAAGCCTCATCACAAAGACCTTAATGCCGCCTCAATAATGACGTTACTGTCATGCATAAGTACACTTTCACAATGTCATTTTTTTACTGCCCTTAGCTTTGTCTTGTATGACATGGGTGTCCTCTCTTGATGATTGTCACGATTCTTTTGATGGTGTAGAATATCATTGTTCCTTCCTTGTTCATAATCTTCAAGGACCATGTTTTATTATGCAGATCTATTACAGTCTTTGTGACTGTCTTCCATAAAGTCATTTCTCTCTTTCATGAACTCATGAAAGTTTTATAAGATGCGACTCTCATTACTCTTTATGCAAACATGTTATTGCACCAGCTCTGTCTTTTAACAGTTTACTCAATTCATACTACTGTCTAAAAGCACTTTTATACAATCAACATTGTTAGGGGCATTTTACCATTTGCTTTACTAACCAACAGCTCACTATCCTGTATACTGTCTTGTGCAACTATTACTGACCTGGCACTTCCCCATATTGATATTTCCCTTCATCATTTATGCTCTGACCTTGTTGTGAATGCACTGTATTTCATGTCCTCTGTAACTATCTTCTGATTGTGACTGCCATTATGACTCCGGAATTCCCTTCACAGATGCCAAGGACTATGTATCAAAACATTATCATTTATTTATCATCCATTTATCATGGTATCCTTTGGTAATGTCCTTGCATTAGTGATCACCTTCTTACTATGTCATCTGCTGCTCATGACTGTCACAATAACCTTATAAAATGCAAGATTTTTATGACGACTGTCATAATAACCACTGTCCTAATTGTGAATACCTATCAGTATAGTTGTATTTCAATCACTGTCCTCTAATTTGTAATGCATGGTTTTTCAATTCTTCATTGTATCTATCATTTCAATTCTTAATGCATTACTTTAAAAACCATAGAGGTCAGATGAACAAATTTAACATAGGTAAGAGGTATCTCAATCAGGTTATTCGATGGTAACAAAAGATAATTGATAAGGAATAGTGATGAGAGTATGAATATTGGGCACCAAGGAAAGAGATAAAGATTCCTATCTGTTAGTAGCTTGTATAAACTTCAGTAGATAAACACTGATCATGACAAAATGAATCTATTAGCCACCTATGGCATTTGAGATTTCAAGATCTCAGTGTGCATAATCTTATGCTGCAAGGTCTATCTCTACCCATAGGCAAGGCCAACATGTGAAGGTTGCATCATGGGTAAGTCCTTTTTGCCATATATGACCAGTCGTTCTCCATTGAGACTGTCATACTTGTCCTCCATATGACTGTCACTCAGTTCAGTCCCAAACTCTCACTATTTTTTTTTCAATATCATCAACTATGTATTCCATTGTGCTCTGACATAAATCATTTCCCTATAGCTGCCTATGTCCTATGCGCATGATTGCTCTTATGACTGAAATCTTGTTCATGAATAATCCTACCCTTCATTTCTCTCTGTTACTGATAAAACACAGGCTTCTGATCACCATGGATAACAATAACGGCAAAGTTATAGGAACCTAAACATCCATGGGTATGTGCATGGGCTTTGATAGTTTACTATACCGAAGAATTTTCATGAAAGGCTTTTCAACAATAAACAAGTTTTAAGTAGCTTCACCTTTCTTGGCAGACATTTAATGATTTCCACAAGGACTATGACTTTCAAGCGACTTAAAGTCATAAATCATACCTAGGAGCAATGGAATCACAAACACGTAGAGGCTTTACCTTTGAAGGCTTTTGAACATGTGGGGATGATCTTCCCTCAAACCCCGGATAATCTCCTTCTTAAACACAACGTACAATGTCCCTGCCTTCAAGCTTCTGGAACGTGGTGTAAACCCCATGCCCCTGTCTGAGACTCCTTCAACGTGCCTTATCTATTGGGCCTGGTCTTATGGTTCTGCCATGCAACATGGGTGAAAAGTTAAAAGCTCTATAGAAGACTCCTTCCCTCGCCATTCAAGATGAAACGCTAAAGTTTCTCCCTGTTACGTGGGCTAAGAAACAAAACCAAAAACGAAATCTGTTGCAAGCTTTCAGATGGTAAAGCATGGCATTGCGAGCTGCTGCCATTGCAGGCTTAGATAATCAGGGCTTAAGAGAAAAACATTCTCTTCAAAAGGAGGCAAAGCTCAGGACCAATGAGGCGAATAGGACATGAAATCTTCAAATAAGGGGATTATGGTGAGTCTTCAGAGGAAGATGGTAGTGGTTTTTAGCAGTAGTTTAACTTTTATATATTGTCACTGCATTGTTAATAGTTCAGTATTGTGTACAATATTTTAACCTATTTGCAGATTGTAGATCCTAAGTGCAGTTGTATTGTACACAATACTTGAACTATTAACAATGCATTGACAATACAACAAAGTTAAACAGCTACTAAGAACCACTAGCATCTTCCTCTAAAGACTCACCATAATCCCCTTATTTTGGGAATTCCTGACGTCTGTCCAGTGTCCTATTCATCTCACTGGTCTGAGCTTTGGCAAATTCGTATCCACCTCTCTAGGGACATCCACAGCAGCTTTATGCTTATCAAACAGCTTTGAAACCAAATGCACTAATTTCCCTTTCAGTTTCTTATTACTCATTGTGGAATTGTAACTGTGATCCTCATCACCCCTTATTTGAGAATCCTCGGAATCATAACTTAGAATGTCTACTTCCCAATCTTTCACCTTACTTTTCATGGAATTCCTCTGCTTCTTTTCCACTTCTTCTTGCCAAGGTGTATTCCCAAAAATCTTTACATGCTCCTTTTGATTGTGAAGAAAAGAAAAATGAGCTTGCTTCTCTTGGAAAGAATACAGATGATGCAGATTTTGTGCAAATAATATTACAAAGTCTTTGAGGATCTTCTCAATCATTCATAAGGGGACTAGATACTGCAGATAAATTAAAAAGTATTAAATCTGAAGAGTTATGTGCTAAGCTAGTGCAAGAAGAAAAACGCCAAATTAAAGAAAGAGAATCATTAAATGGTGAGTCTCAAACATTCATAATGAAGGAAAAACAAAATTACAAAAAGTCACAAGATAATCAGTCTAGAGAAAGGAATTGGAAGTATGAAAATAAAAAAGTCTCATCTAAGGATTATAATAAAAACAAATGGAAATGTAATTATTGTGGGAAAATGGGTCATAAGGCAAATGAATGTTACAAGAGAAATAGAGATATTGAAAAGAAGACAAACAAGTTTACAAAATCTTTTGATTCCAAAAGAAATGTTTTTTGTGTTGCACTTACAGAAAACAATTCTTTTAAGGATGATTGGGTTATTGATTCTAGTGCTACACAACATATGTCTCACAGTAAGGAACAATTTGAATCATTAAATGAGAGTAATGCAGAAAAAATATATTTGGGAAATAATAGTGCTTTAGAAATCAAAGGGACAGGAAATGAGTTGATAATGGCATGTTTAAAAATGTGAAGCTAGTTCCTGACTTGGCAACAAATCTTCTTTTTGTATCTCAAATTGCAAGTCAAGGATATAAAATAGAGTTCTACAATGACAAATGTTTAATCAAGGATGTAAACAATAATTATGGAGTGATTGCAATTGGTAAAATGGAGAATGGATTATATAAATTTCAAGAATTTATTTCTAAAGGTGGAGATAAGAATATGTGTGCTATTGCCAAATATGAAGATATGAGCAGGTTATGGCATGAGCGTATGGGACATATCAACTATCAAAGTCTCAAACTTATGGAGAAACTATATATAGTGCAAGGGCTTCCAAAAATCTCATCAAGTCACAAGGTGTGCACGAGGTTAATTTAAGTGCAGTTGAAAAGGACCCTGGAAATTCAAATGCAAATGATGAAAATTCAGCACCTTCAATAGAACCACATAACGCACGTGAGCAAGAAAATTTTCTGATTCTGCTAGAGCAGGAAGAGACCAAAGCACCGAAGCAAGGTGATGCGGAAGGTGAATCTGTGTGTGAAGCAACTCACAAACTTTTGTGCACTAAACTGCTATTTGAAGGAGAGTTGATATCATCCATCCGCCAATAAGAGGTTATCATGGGTTTTTTTTAAGCTCAGTTGCAAAAACCAAAGGAGATTTGCAAGAATTAAGTCGCCCCCTAAGGAATAGTCTCTACCGAAGGGACAAAAGCAGATTGGAAGAGACTGAAGCAGATATAAAGGAAGCACTGGCATATATTGGTTACGGTTTTGTGTGAGTCCGCCAAAGCAAGGAGGAGTCGTTGCCAAAGAAGACCCAGCCCCGAATCAGATCGTGGGTTTTATGAAGAAACTGTCGCAGCAGTTACACAGCCATAGATATTTGTTGTTGTTTGAAGGAGGAACGTGAAGCTACAGAAACAATAAGAAAAAGGAGTTGATAAAAGAGATCAGAAGATCAGAGGAGGATAGTAGGTGTTTTTTGTGAAAAGGTAAATAAACTTGTCAATGGGTAAAAGACTGATATGGTTGAATGCCGCAGCATTCTGTAAGCAATGTTTGAAGTCAGTAGATGCAACTAATGCTAGGATCCCCAAGCACCAACAGTGTGACTCTATGGGAGGTGTTGAGAAAAAACAAGTGGAATCTCACACCTGAACCTAGAATGGACTGGTAATCAAATGGACCAGAGCTCATGGTTAGAGCATCCCAACAGCAAAATGGGATTTCCTAGGTTTGATCCTTAAAACTAGAAGCTTTTAGATGTCGAAGCATCAAATAAAGAACTCAAAAAGAAAATTAGAGCTGGTAGTTGTGATTAAGGAGGAGTTTTGGAGATTGTAATCACAACCTCCTCATTAATTATCTCAACTGATCTTCTCATCTCCGTATTTTCATATCTGCAGGATATCTCAGCATTAAAGACAAACATTGAATGCATATATTTGCGTAGATTTGAATAGATTGCTTATTTACTCCTCCAAGCTGTCCACCGTCACTTCAACAGTGTTCTCACATGTTTTGTACGAGCTTAATAGCTGTGTTACACGGGGACGCGTCCCCTACCCCAAAACCCCCTGTACCCGTCCCCATCCGTCCCGGGGACGGGGGGACGCATCAGGGACAATCCCCGGCCGTCCCCGAATCAGGAAAATTCACAGGAAATGGCGGGGAACGTTTCCTCTTGTCTGGGAACGGTCCCCCGTCCCCGGGGACAGCAGGGGACGTTGGGAACGTCCCTCGCTGTCCCCAACGTCCCCTGCCGTCCCTTGTGTATATGGAGCTCCAGAAAATTAAAGAACATAAAATTTTGTTTTTTAAAACATTTTATATTGCTATTAAATGTTTTGTGGGCCCACAACAACATAATGCGTTTGTGTAAAGTCTAAAAACAAAAATTTTAATGAAACTTAATAAAGTTTCATAAGATTCAATGATATTATTTGGCTCTCACGGCAAGCGACGATAGGGGCGACGACTTCACACAGTAAAGAACGGGAAAATCTCAGCCTCAGCTCAGTCTAAACATTTTTTTGGCATTTTGCTCCTACGTTTGGGCATTTAACAGAGACGTTTTTGCATTTTAAAGAGGCATGAAACAAATTTCTTCAAGTTTTTGTTTCTAACGCCTAGAGTAAAGTTGTGGCTGGGCTCTACTTGACTGTGTTTTTTTCTTCACTCAAGCTGCATTTTGTTTGTGTTTGGGATGCCTTGAGGAGCTGGGAGCTGCACTTACTTAGTTCAATTTCCTACCACTCTCGTGATTTATTGATATTGATAGACCATGGTTTTATTGATGTTTGATATTGCTATGATAAATTTTATAATGCTTTAATGACATTTATGATTTATTATGTTGTTATGCTACTACTCTCACGATTTATTTATATATTGATATTGTTGTTAGCAATTATTAATTTATTGACATATATCTCTCTCTTCCCTCTCTCTATCTATAATATATTAATAAATTTTGAAAAAATCATATATATATATATATGTATTTTGTATGTCACCGTCCCCTACCGTCCCCTAAAAATGGGCCCCTAGGAAACGTCCCAGAAACGCGTCCCCCTGTCCCCCGTCCCCAAAAGGCCGTGGAACACAGCTTAATAGTCTATTTATTGAATGGGTTTATAGTGGCTTAGCACTCTCATGAGTCCAGCTCTGCAGAGCTGTAAGAAGTATATAATGGTATGTGTCCATCTAAGAGCTGAAGCTCCAGTTTATGTAATGTTTCATTTTGATTAATATAAGATTCCTTTCTATGTTTAAGTCTGTTTTATGCTGTGATCTTGTGTCAACAAAGTGGTATCAGAGCTCATGGTTAGAGCATCCCAACATCAAAAAACAGACTAACAACCTTCTCACATCAAAATAAAACATAAATTAATATTAAATTATTAAAAAATACCCTGAATTATAGCCTCCATCTCTTGTTCCACCTTCTGTTCATTCTTAATTTTAGTTAGTATTGGCATGACCATGGAAATCAAGTGATGTAGATAATTAAACTTGTCAGTAGTTGTCATTTCCTTCGGTTGAACCTACACAGAAAACAAAATAGAAACACAGCTTTTAAAAGTGATATTTACACTTCCATCGAAACAACAAAATAGAATGCTAATAACGGACAAATACAAATGTCAAATAAGAAATCTTTAGTGCCAGAGATGTGCAAGCATACTCTGTGGTTGCAATTACCTCCAGACGACCTCCTCGGCATAGGCATGCTTTACAGTTAAAATTTCCATGGCAAAATGGACAAGCCTTAGCAATCTCCTCCTCTGATTGCTCAGGGTACCTACATATCAGATCAAATTTTCAAATCAAGAGAAGATTAATAAGATTACTCTTTACAGGGACACAAAATAAAGTTCAACAATTGCAATGCTCAGTAAACATATGAATTAGCATTTAAATAATAGATAGTAAATAGCCTATTTCCATCAGATAACTTCATCAAGTATAATGCTTTCCATACACCAAGGTTCGATTCCAATCATAATTTGTAGTTGCACCTCCCAAATGGTATGAGAATAGAGGCAATCGAACAAGGGATAAGTCACACCCCAATGTAGGGTGTGATTCTTTATGGTTCAAGTAAAGAGATCCCTATGAAAAGCATATGGTAGAAATCTTTTATGATTTAAAAAAAAAATGTATTAAGCAAGCTTCAAGGCTTGAAAAACAATAGCTTTGTTGCAGGCATGGCTTGCCACACTATCCGTATCCCACATTCAATTTGACATGTGTCAATTGGGAAAATTACATCAATTAAAACAATTTTAGCACTAGAATAGATAATCTTAAATACATCTATCTAAAAGACAGAAAAAGATATCAGTCTAAGGGCACTTATACTAAAATTGTCAAATTAGGCTAGCTAGGCACCTCAAGATTGATATCTCTTAACATCTTCTAAATGGTTGTATTTAAGATATCTATGCTAGTAAATAATTATTTATATTTAATATATAATTCTATTACTAATAATTTTGTTAATCTAACATCCCGATCTAATGACCGCATTGAATAAATCCCCTACAAATTAATAATATAGCTTATAACTAACAATTCATCAAAAAATTCTAAATTAAAATGTAATTGATTATTTATAAATATTGATCTCCCCATTCATGGCGTAATTGGTAAAATTATGGATGCAATGGTACTCTTTGGAGGAAGTCTCCTTGAGTTTATTTGAAGTTAAATTTTGATGGCACTTCGTGCGACAATCCTGGCTTGGTTGGAGCAAGATGTACACTCAGGAATAAGGACAGTCAGTTGTGAAGGGTGGTTCCTTTTGTTTCAACTCTAAGATTTTAATAATGAAGTTGAATGGTTGGTGGTGGTGAAAGGAATAAAATTGGCTCTTTCCATGGGATGTAACAAGTTGATAGTGAAAGGAGACTCTATGGTGGTAATCTTTGGTCTGACTAAGATGCTTGCTCAATGCTGGAAATTTTAAAGCCATTTGATTGATGCTCTAGTTTGATGATATTTTCTTCACACGTTGCTCTTGGGAGTAATAAATTTGCAGATTTTTGGGCCAATAAAGGAATGGTATTAGATCTTCTGAGTACCAAATTTAGTGATCATTTGGATGCTTGGGTTGGATTCGACCCTTTGATTTTATTTGATACCTCAGTGAGAAGGGTGCTTTTTATATATTGTGGTGCACTGTTTGAAGTTAGGCATTTAGTATGGTAGCTGGGTAATCTCCTCTCACATGCTATTTCCTAGCACTCCTTATAACCAAAAATTGGAGGCATTGTTACAATATTCATGGTGAATATGAGAATTGTCCTCTGCAAGATGGTGTTTTCTTGCTTTATCGATTAGTTTGTTGCTACATATTGTCAAGTTTTGAGTGGCTTGGGGATTAATGTAGGCAGGAGAAAGGGATCAATTTACTAGGGCATTGTATTGGATCTTCTGCTATGCTAATGCACCAACCCTGAACATCATTAAGGATATATTGGGTTCTGATGGTGTGATTACACAAGGAAATTTAGGTACCACATATAATTTGCAGTGGACATCCTTGCAAAATTGCAGGAGTATTTGTCGAAGAAATAAATCAGAGAATGGATAGTTGGCATCGTGCTACCAGATACAACAAAAAAACTAGAGCTTTTGTGGCCATTCCATCATTAGTTGCAGAGGAAGATTTGTATCCCTAAAGCCCATGAATACATGAAGAAGTGTACGATTTGAGTGACAAAATTCTGGTGGCATACCAGCCAAAGAAAGATATGGCAGCTTTTTATAAGGATCTTGCTATGGTTGGCATGTCATTACTGGCTACTCACAAGGATGGTAAGTTGGAGATTTCCAGTCAACATTTGTACCCTTCACTCTCAAATAGAATTCTGAGATAGGCTGTTAAAAAGTGATTTTTTGACTAATCAAAAAAAAATTTGATTAAAAAAAAGTGTTTTTGGCTTTTTGTTGTACTATATATATAAAAGTATAATTATAATATTTAATAATAATTAATTTTAATATATTGTACTATAATATTTATTATATATCAATATAAATAATGTGTGCTTTAAAAGAAAATTTAATATAAGTATTTATATATTAAAAATATATAATATATGTTGGGCCAAGGTTTTTTGGGTATATTGTTGCAAATTTTTAGCAATGGTTTTATCTAGTTTTTCCAAACTTGATAGAAAAATTAATAATTGACAATCAACAGCCTAAACTTTTGCTTGGTACAAACATTCGAAGAGATTTGAGTGCCAGAATGCATCTAGTTTATATTATACATCGACGTGACTAAATGCAACAATAGAAGATAAGTCAAAGGAGAACCCTTCGCCAAATAGAGCTGACTTTATAGAATTTCAATTTTGTAAACAGACAAAGAACATTCCTCAACCTCACAATACGTTGTCCATTTGAGGTATAAAGTTTGTCAATATGACTAAAAAGGTGAGCCTGCTTGTAGTTTTACAAAGGAGATTAGCAAATTTTAGCAGGGTAGACAAGTTTTTGGAACCGTACAAATCATGAAATACCAACTATAGATGAGACAAATGCATAACTTCATTTAAAAACTGTTTTTTATGTTTGCTTCAACATTTAAGTCATGATGATGTTTGTTTGTTATAATTAAAGATATATTGTATGAGAGAACAGACATGCAAGTAGAAGTACATGTAAAGCTAAACTTGTGACTAAAAATTAATGGCCATCCAAGCAACTGGGCACTGAAGATACAACAGTTATTACATTTTAAGCTGCATGTGCAATTGGGATTGAACAAATGGGCATGATTGATAATGTGGGATAGCTGTATAGTGGCGACTGTAAATAATGAATCGCTTAATTAGGTTTTCAAGGTGCCAAAAAAGTCTCGCCTACTCGAACAGCTATGTTTCATTGGGATTTTGAACTTTTGCATGCAAATGTAGACTGACAAAGCAGGGAATTATATTAGAAGAATACATCTTGTAAAAACAGCATATAGGACAAAAACAATATTAAAAATACCACACAGATTAACCATCTATTTCAATCCATGAAAGTGAAATCAAATCCAGCAGAGATCTATCACAATCAACTAACCACGATAGACCTTTGAACAAAATAAAAGAACTTCCAAAGCAAGTAGAATGACATGGCAGAGAATTGTGCTCAATGAACTTCTTGCTGTTACTATTAATTGTAAAAAACAGCATACAGGACATTAAAAGATCAGAAGTATCACAAAAAATCACCATCTATGATTATAGAAATAATATAATGGAATTCAAATTACATTCCCTAGAAATGAATCTTAACCTGAGAGGTGCCTATCACAATCAACTATCTACTTCCTTTAAGCATTAAATGATAGTACAGAACTTCCAACGCAACACAACTGCACCTAGAATCTACAATCTGCAAATAGGTTTGAACTATTAACAATGCATTGACAATATATAAAAGTTAAACTTAAACAGCTGCTAAAAACCAGTACGTCTTCCTCTAAAGACTCACCGTAACCCCCTTATTTCAGGATTTCCTGACGTCTGTCCTATTCGCCTCATTGGTCCTGGGCTTTGGCAAATTCGTATCCACCTCTCTTGGGACATCCACAGCAGCTTTATGCTTATCAAACAGCTTTCAAACCAAATGCGCTCCTTTCACTTTTAGTTTCTTATTTCTCATTGTAGAATTGTAACCGTGATCCTCATCATCCCTTATTTGAGAATTCTCGGAATCGTAACTTTGAATGTCTACTTCGGATTAATGAGGAGGATCTGATTATGTGCCCAGGGGAAGGGTATACATGAGGATTAGGAGGGAAGAGGAGGAGCCACGTGTCATTTGTCTCAGTGGGCACAAACTTCTTCATGACGGAGGAGGAGGAGCCACGCGTCATGAAGAAGTTTGTGCCCATTGAGTTCAGGACACAAACTTCTTCATAACGCGTGGCTCCTCCTCCTCCCTCATGCATACCCTCCCCCTTCCCTTCACTTCCCCTCACCTCCCCCTTCGCACATAATCAGGATCCTCCACAATAACCCTCGGGCACATAATCAGGATCCTCCACAATAACCCCCATTCTTTTCATGAGGAACATCAGGATCCTCCACAATAACCCTCATTCTTTTCATGCTGTTCCTCTTGGAGGAACAATATCGCGCTCCATCGCCTCGCTCTTTTCTTCCTTGGCCTTCCGCTTACGCTTCTTTATGCCTTCTGCCAAATTGGAAGCCTCTGCGGAGATGGTCTTGGCGCACTTGTTAGTTTTGCCGCCTCCGTCAAAGAGAACATTTTTTCTCTTAACCCCAGATTGTCTTTGATGATGCTTCGGTCAAAAACTAAGCCCGGCAATGGCGCTGCAGCGTCATTAGGGGAGAGGGCCCAATAGTCGTGCAGGGTCCAATAGTCGTGCACTCAATCGTACATATAATACCCAATAGTCGTTTATATAATGTCCAATAGTTGTGATTTGACTACCCATAATTAAACAAAATGTATGCTTTTGATCTAAAAAGCAACCAATCATGTGATACCACATCAGCGCTCAACTACTCATGATGTAATGCACGAGAATTGGTCTCACTATTTTTTGGGGCCTTTTTCGACACCTTGACAAAAACGCATGCTGATGTGGCATCATATTTGATGATGTGGCCCTGAAACCTTAGTTATAAGTAGAGAACTTGCCAAGTAAGCCGCTGTAAAAAATTGGGAGTGATTTGAAATTTTGACGTAGGATAATTAGAAGCGCGAAGTTAGGGTGCACGACAACTGGGTCCTCTCCCCTATTTATCAGCTAGATTTTTCCTGTATTATTTTTGGTTTTTTCCAAGATTTCACGTGATATTTTGGAAGATTTTTCTATTAAATGACAGCTGATTTGAAATTTGTTTTAGGCAATTTCAAGTAACTTATATAGTAAGTGGAAGATTTTTCTATTAAATGACAGCTGATTTGAAATTTGTTTTTGACAACTCCTCACTTACTTATATAGTAAGTGTCATATAATGGTCACTCGTCAGTATTTACTCTAATATTTAGTGTAGTAGTATTTGTTGGATAGAATAGTGACATACCAATTTAAGAACAATTAGGATAATAGTTTGAGCTAAATTATCGCAATTTGATTTTGATCCGTAAAGATTATATTTATTAGGGATAACATTAGCTCTATTGAAGTTGAGTTGGTGTTTTAAAATAAATGTTTGTTAAATATTGATAAAGAAGCCATTTTTTAATAAAAAGCCTTATTAAATTGATTAATTGATTTTGAGTTTGATTATTATAATAAGTATTTGTTTTTTTTTAAACAAAAATGGCAAGCCATAATATTATATTATTTTATATATAATTAAATTTACAAACCCTAGTTTGATGATCATACCAGGAGGAAAGAACCAAGTGAAGAAAACCTCCAGTTATAGTTCAAAAGTTTTAAAAAAATTTACAATCTTATCCCAATCGTCAGGATCATTTACATACAGACAAGTCAAAACTTCTAGTTGGAGTTCATCTAACTTGTCGAATTACATGTCCATAATTCAAAAAATACACTGCATCATAGACAAATCTAGCCATATCACTTTAATTTGAATTTTATCTTAATGAAGCCTGACCAAAAAACTAGCTAACAACTTGCATTTGAAATTGTATTCTACATTGTTTAACCTTGACCAAAAAACTGTCTCAAAAATTTTGCATTTGAATACTTGGGCATGTCGGTTATCAGAATCAAAAAACACACTTTAGCTTATACTTATTCTTCCATCCGCATAATCTCCACAGAATTCTCCCCTTGCTCACCATTGCCTGCATCCATATTATGAGAATTGAGTGCAATATTAATATCTAGTACCACAACAACAACCCGATTACGATAGGAATTAACCCCTTAAGGAAAATTATGAACCAAATTTTGGGCAACCCCCTGCGAAGTCGGATGTGCACTAATTGGCTGATGTTGAATAACAGAAGAGGTTGCACGATAACAATTATGATGAAGCAAGAAAGAAACATAATGATATTTTTCTCTAAAACATTCAGGCATTTCCCTCCCCACATGATGGTTGTATTTTGTCAACTCCCTGTTAAGATGACTTGGTTCACTAAGCTCCATAGACTATTCGAATGCATCAAAAACATTCACAAAAGCCCTATTATGAGGTAAGAAGTGTGGCGAAAATATTCCACCCACATAACCCACCCCCATGCCAAAAGCATACTTTTGTGTGCAGTCAACAAGGGCATCATTCTATAGGAATATGTCTTTAACCATTTTTTCTACAATTACAATCACAGAATCTAGACATTGTAGCATATCCATAAGATTAGAGATAAAAATTGACAAAATATTTGATGGGAAAAGCAACCTCCTTGACTTCGAATGAAGAACTTTCATCCAAGCAATAACACACTTGAGACACCTATAATCATAGGGACACCGTAGCTTAAACACATATTGCAAATGAAGCTCTTCCAAACTTCCTATAAATGGCCTCTCCCACCTTTGCATTGGAAACCACACACGATAATTTTTCGGACAATAATCCATCACTTCTACAGCGCTTTCGACCTCTAGAAATTAATCCTTCAGAAGATAGATATTAATTTACTAATGCCAACAAATGCTTACTTTGGCCGAATAAATAGAGGAGCTTTTACCATAAGACATGAACTCTCATGATGACATAGAGTTTAGAATATACAGAGCTTAATTTGAACACATGCTTCATTGATCTCTCACACCTCCAAAATAAATGAATCATTAAACCATAAGATGTTAAACGCACTGAAAACTGGTAAACCATACTAAGGAATAATGAGATCAAAACACCTGTAACCATTGTGCAAGAATTAGTTCTTTCTCAAAGGACGGATATGCAAATCCATGCATGCCATAGCTGAAAGTTGGCAACTCCAAATTACATTGAAGCATACTAAGGAATACGAATAGGATTAACCACACAAGTGAATGATTACACCAACTGCCAACAACACAAAATGCTTACATCACCATGAAATAGGAACGTGCCCTTAGTTGAATCCAATTCATGTGAACCATATTACACAATATTTGGCGTACCCCCAAATATACATAAACAATTAACACCAGACTTGTGTAATTCTCTTGAAAAGACATACAATCCACCTCATTTGTACTGGCACCACATACTTTTGACAAAAATATGAAATTCCACACATGAGAAGTATGATGCAATGCTTCACAGATACAAGCTTTCAGTAGCTTCGAAATTTGTTAAAATTTGCTTGCATCACTTTGATTCCTTCTTATGACATCATCAATAATGATTCTCATAAACATGTAACTGTAATGTTTTCATTTCTTTTTCATAAAAAATTGGTCAAGAAACTAACACACATGTAATTGCCAATTACACATGTGTTGTTAGATCTTCAAGTATGTTGAATTAATTTTTCTTCTTCATAGATTTGGAAAGAAACATTTGACACTTGTAATTGTCAATTACCCATGTATTGATAAGTAACACACATGTAATTGCCAATTACACATGCATAGCCAGATCACCAAGTAAATATTTTTACATAGATCTAACCATAAACATAACACACTTATAATTGCCAGTTACATATATGAAGCCAGAACAATTCATTACCCCATAGAATTAATCACATATTTATGTATTCTTATTCCTGAAATATGCCAAACCCTGACAAACCTCCATAGATGTTAGAAAAAATTTGATATAATTTAGAAGTTTCCATCCATAATTAGAATTACTATCAAGTATGAAAGTAATTTCCCAAAAATTGTACCATATCAAATTTACCAGATATTTATACACACCAAAAAATTAACTAGTTGATCCACCAAATACATCAAAGTCTTTCCTCTTTTGATAGTAAAGCTTCTAAATTAGGATGAATCTTACCCAGTACAACCACATGAGTAACTTCATTATCTGCTTGATCACACCCATAGTTTTCCAAAAAATCTACAACCATATTTCTTTCTTTGTATGTGTGCAAGATTTGATAATTACCTACCTTATCAAGCAATGACAAGATCTATTTAACAATATATTTCAGCTTCCAAATCTGAAGCTTACGATCTCGACATGCATTAATTAAGATCGGTGAATCGCCTTTGACTTGAATCATAGGTAGTTTGAAACTAAGGACTAGCTTCAAACCAAACAAAAGAGCTTGAGCCTCCATAGCATTATTAGTTCCAGACATCAGTTTATAAGATTTTGTACATGACACTAAACCTTTATGATCTCTTATAACCACCCCTAATCCAAATAAACCTAGATTCCCCCTAGAGGCTCCATCTATATTCAGCTTAAAGATACCTAAAGGAGGAGGAGACCACACATCTCTATTTACTTTTGGAATATATTGATGAAGATTATCTTTAAAAGGTAGAGATAATAAAGTCCATGAGGGCATCAAATTTGAATCCCAAGCAGTGAAAAGTGAGCCAACATGTTTTACTTTGTACACATAAGCATTTACTATTTCAAATATTGACCTTTCCAATAATAATAGCATTTGATCAATATTCAATTTATCTTTCCTAAAAATAAATCTATTTCTTGCCCACTAGATAGCCCATAATACTGAGGACGGTATAATGCACCAAATACTTGCAAAAAATATGTGTTATATAGTTGTGGCCAACTAGTAAATAATTTCCAAATAGTTTTTGGCATAGCTATTAACCAATTCATTTTAGCTAGTACAAACAACCAACAAATCTGCACTACTGGACACAAAAGAAAAAGGTGATTAATGTCTTTGAACTCTTGATCACAAAGCACACATTTAAAAGGAACAACTATCTTTAGTTTTGCCAATTTGTCACTTGTTAGAATTTTATTTTGGATTGCTAGCCTTGAAAAACAACCTACTTTAGGCAAAAAATTTCAATTCCAACAAAACTGATAGGCTCTTTGTTGTGATACTTGGAGGGATGCTTGAGAAATTGATTTGTACCCCTCTTTAACTGTATAGCAACCTATATTTGCTTTAGACCAAATTAATCTATCGGGTTTGGATGAAAAATAGACTACTCTTTCTTGTAGGATAGATGAAATCTAATCTTTATGATTCTCATCTATTGCCTCTTTTGAAAAGTCTTTCCACTTAACTTTTCCAGTCATTGAATCCACACTCTAAACATAATCTTTTACTTTTGAGCCCAAGATTGAGACAAAAAGGTTGCAATGTTCTCAAAGTTAAAATCAACAGCTAGATTCTAATATTTGTTCCAAGAATCTTTCCAAAATGAGGCTTTATTACCATCATTCACTTCCCAAGTTAAATGAGGTTAGATAACTTTCCTACATGAGACCAAAAAATTCCACATTGCTGACCTTGAAGGTGGGTTTACAACAATAAAGATTCTCGATGGGTAGTGGTTATCTAAATATTTGCTCTGCTTAAGATGACACCATTTAATTATAGGTTTTGCATACATTCGCCAAACCATTTTGGCTCCTAATGCCAAATTCCTATCTAACAAATTATGAAGACCTACTCCACCTTTTAACTTCTCTAAACACATCGTTTCCATCTGAGATATTAGGGGAATTTTCTTTTTGCTATCCAAATTACCTGACCATAAAAATTTCTTGATCAACTTTTGAATTTGAAAAATGATGGACTTTGGAGCTTTTAAAACTACCATATAGTAATTTGGAATCGTTGATAATACAGATTTTACCAGTAAAATTCTCCCTGCTAAAGATAACCATCTAGCTTTCCATGATAAGATTTTAGCTTGAATGATTTGAATGATTTTTTTCCAATAAGTAATCTTGTTTTGACCAATAAAGAATGGAATACCAAGATATTTACATGGAAAATGAGCTTGTTGAAAGCCAAATAACCTCACAATTCAATTTTCAATATCAGATTTTGTATTGAATACATAAATTTTTTACTTTCCTTCATTTACTTTTTGTCATGAAGCTCTAGTATACTTATCCAATAGTGAATTTATGTGCAAAGCTTCTGCCATTGAGACTTTACCAAAGAGCAAAGTATCATCAGAAAAAAGAGAATGGGTCACTAATATGTTAGTATTTGGAATAGAGGCACCCTAGATGAAACCTTGCATATGAGCTTTGTGAAAAGACTTGCTCAAATCTTCTACTAAAATGATAAATAAAAAATGGAGACAATGGATCTCCTTGACTGACCCCTTGGGTAGATCCAAAAACCTAACTGCTGATCCATTTAATAACACCGAAAACTTAGCACCAAATAAACATGCCATTATCCACTCACATCACTTAGGAGAAAAACTAAACTTCAATAACACCTGATTCAAAAAATCCCAATCAACCCTATCATATGCCTTATGCATATCAAGTTTAATAATCATTGTGGATAATTTATTAACAACAATGGAGTGCAAAGTTTCATGGGCAACAATTGCGCCTTTTGATGTTTCTCTTCCAAGAACAAAACCCCCTTGTTCCTCACAGATTATTGAAGACACAAGAGGATGTAACCAAAGATAAATGGCCTTTGTAAATATTTTATAAATTGTATTACATAAAGAAATAGGCTGAAAATCAGAAAAAGTATTAGGAGTTTTTATTTTTGGAATGATGGAAATACTAGTCACATTAAACTTTTTCAACATACCGCTTGATTTTCTTGATTCCTCCAGTGCATTGAGAATATCAACTCCAATGAATTCCCAACATTTTTGATAAAAGATGGCACTGAAACCATCAAGACTTGGTGCTTTGTCAGGAGACATGGAGAAAACCACTTCTTTTACTTCTTTGAGTGAGAACCAGTAACCTGACATTATCTTCATGGGATACTAGGTTTGGGATATCCTAAAGAAGCTCTACTCTTTCCCTTGCTAAATGAACATTGTCATTATTATTTACAAATAATAAGAAAAAAATTGACTCCTTCATTTTGAATCTCTTCCTCTTTAGTAAGCAGGACTCCTGTCACACTGTCTTGAATTGAGAAAATAGAACTTTTTGCTTTTTTATTTGTGTTGATATATGGAAATTTTTTGTATTCCTATCTCCATCTTTTAGCCATAATTCTCTAGATTTTTGTCTCCAATAAACTTCCTCTCTCAATAACAACTCCCTCCATTGCTCTTGTAATTTTCTATGTTCTTCAAATAATGCATTATTAAGACCATTAGCAATAATGTTATCATTTACCTCTTCTAACCTTTTGTAAACCAAATCTTTCTACACAAATATATTTTTAAAAACATGTTGGTTCCAAATTTTTAACTGTTGCTTCACATGCTCCAATTTCATGCTCAATTGAAACATTCTAGAACCATGAATAAAGGGCACACTCAACCATAATTGCTTTAGAAAAAGAATAAGATCCAAATGTCTAAACCACATTGCCTCAAACTTAAAAGAAGATTGAAACTTTTTTTTTACTTGTTTTGCAACCAAATCAAGTGAGATAGAAAAGTGATCTGAGGCAGAAAAAGGCAGTATTTTAGATATCAATTGATGATCACTTAATACCCAATTCTAAGAGATTAAGAACCTATCTAATCTTTCCGCAATTTGAAGGAAATTCTTCCTCCTATTTGTCTAGGTATATCCATCATTTTGTGGAATTACATCCACCAAAGCATTATCTTGAATGAAAGCAGCAAAATCCTCCATAACTTTCTTTAGAGGACATATACCACCTTTTTTCTCTAGAAAACTTGTAATTGCATTGAAATCCCCTGCAAGAACAACTTTGTCTTGCCCCAAACCATCTAGTTTCAGTTTCAAGGTATCCCACAACAACTTCTTGCCTACTGTACTGTTAGGCCCATATACATTTAGCAACCAAAAGGATAAATCAAAGTGATTAATCTTCATTAGCTACCAGTTATGATCAAAAGAGACATTACTAATGCAAACTATTTTTTGCATTCCAAAGAGTAAGAAAACCTCCTGAAGCTCCCTAAGAGGGCGAATGAGAATCTTTCCATTTGCTCCACTTCTTAGTAATAGCTTGAAAATATTCCTCTAAATTTTTAGTTTCTTGGAGACAACTAAATCTTCCCCACAAGCATCCAATTGTTGCTTGATTTGGGCCTGTTTGTCAAGGGAATTTATGCCACTGACATTCCATGATATTAACCTCATTGAAGCTTGGGAGAGAAACAAGCTCTCCTTGGTCTTTTTTGTTTCAAGCCTGTACCCATTTTGACATCTAATGTCACCTATAAACCTATTGCTATTTTTTCTTGTAACTTGATAGCTAAATATTTCCTACCCCTTTTGTCAGGAGACTTTTTGCTTGAGGGAGAAGACAATGGGGACTGGGAAATTGATAGCAAGACCAAATCATTTGAGATCTCCCCTTCCCCAAAAACCTCCAAAGCAATATCATCTATCATTTGTTCTCCTACAAATACTAGAGCCTCTTCAACAAATTTCTCAAACTCCACCTCAGAAGGTAAAGTAGAGGAATGAACATTAGAACCGATAGAAGGCAGCTAAGACTGTAAAACATAATTAACCTCAAATTCTTGATCATGAAAAATATTTAACCTTTCTTCACATTGATTAGACAATCCAAGTGTTAGCATTGAAGCACACTGATTCAATTGTTGAAAACTATCAAAATTGATCTGAGGAACCAAGAGCTTAATAGAATGAAGAAAGATTTTCATAGGTGACAACAATAATTTCTCCAAGCCAAGTACAAAAGAAACAATAATAGGATTAAAATGAGAGCCAAAAACCTTGATAACTAACCCTTCATTTCTGAAACCATTTGATGATAAAAATTTTGACTGTAAGGGAGGTGAAGTATCATGGAGACAGTCTCCCTTATTAGAATTACTTACTTGAAGCCCATGGCTTCCCCTAAAGAGAGATGTCTGCAAGAAGAGCCTCCTATAGCTTTCAACAGTGAAACTTTTGAAATCCCTTAATGTTGTAGCCCTACACTAAGAGGGACTTGAGGATTAAACTATGAACATGTTCCATTAATAATTTGATACCATTTAAAGCAGACATCAAAACCTTAGAAATGAATGACAAATCGAGCGTTTGCAACAAATCCTTGTCAGAAGTAGAAAAATCCACGATCAATCTGTCATTCAATGAATTAACAAAGCTTTTGGATGAATGCCTATTGACAACAATGTTCAGATCCTCCAAATCCACACACTTTATTGAAGAATGAATAGGTGAATGATAGAGAAAATAGAATTTCTTTGGATCCTCAAAGACCACCTTTTGTTTCCATAAGCCGTAGCTTGACTTAATATTACCTACTACTGGTAGAGTCTTAGAAACATCAATAAGCACACAAAGCCTGATTGGTAACAATGGATTAGAGAAAAAAATCAAATCTTGATGAAGAAAAATGCCTAGCTGGCATCAATAATGCTCAACTCTCTGTACTCCAAAGGTAACCCTTGTAACTGGACCCAAAAGGGGATAAATTGAACCCTAGTGTGAGAAGGGAAAAAGTTTGGAGTCCAAAGGGTTGTAAATAAACTGTGTCCTTCACAAATCCAATATTTTTTTCTATAAACAACATTCCTAGAGTCTTTATCAGAAAATATAACTACAAAGAAACCTTCTCCCTTATCTAGAAAGAAAACTTGATTAGATCCTTCCCAAGTTTGAAAAACTCAATTTTTCAAAAAATCAAGATCTAGAATGAATTTCCAAAACTTACAAATTAGGGCCACGTTCTTAAGATCATTAGTCTACGGCTGAAGCATGGCATGAGGAAGAGTAACATTGACTTGATCACTCCTCAAGATTTGTTTCAAAATCCATTTCTTCCCATTAAAACTTGAAGCCTTATCATTCCCCTGCATTTTGGACTTTGAATGAACCCTCTACACCACATCGTTGGCACCATTAGCATTCAAACCCAATAAAACCTTCTTATTGATAATGATATTATTTGGAAAAGTGAGAGGAGGTCGTAAAGGTGCAAAAGGTTTAGGGAAAACAACAAAAATGTCATTCAAAAAAGTGGCCAGACAAGAAAGAAGAATTTGGAATGAAGGGAGCCCCAAAAATAGGAATATTATTAGGAATGGAAGATGGTGCATAAGGAGCAAGAGAAACCTTATGACCATGTGGACGACCAGATTCCACATCAGCCCACGAGCGGGAGGAACTCAAAGAATCTACAAGGGATTTTTATTCAGAAACACAAACGTCAAAGGGAGCTTGCCTCTCCCTAAGAAGTGATTTTGTGGCACACGATTGAAATTGAAACTTCCTAATGGGAAGCTTGGGAGCTTGTTGATCATGGATCCAAGCCCCATTATGAAAAATGTTGCTAGGAAAACCTTGAAAACATTTAACCTTGCCAGAAAAAACCTATTTCGCAGATGAAAACGACTTTCCATATAAATCCAATGTTGATCTATTGGAAACTGCACCATTGGTGATGGGGAAACCAGTCGATGGGACCCTCCCTACCACATGAAAGTCCTTGGCCTTTACAAAATGGGATTTTTTTTTTGAATAATTACTGTTAACAGGAAAATGAATTTATTAGTAAAGTGAATTTAATTTATTAGTGTATACACCTAAAAATGGTCTGGATAATCTAATTAATTAAATATGATTTATTTGATTAATTAACCTTTAATTCTTCTACTATTAAATAAATAGAAATATTTATTTATATAATTCACATCTATATTCTTCTGATTATTCTCTCTTAATTAAATAATCAAAACTTCAATGGTTTTTTATTTAATTATCATTACCCCTCTTTTATTAAATAAACAATATCAAAAACATTTGTTTATTTTAATAATTGCTATTTCTTCCTAAATTTGAATAAATCCAAATTATTCAAATTAAAAGCATATTCTACAGCTAATCAATATTTCACCTACCAAATTAGACATGAAATGTCTAATTTAATTCATCTCAATCTTCACGGGAAAATTTGGAGACAAACTTACAGGCAATCCTCTTCATCTTTCTCCAATGATTCTTCCTATCTTATGGCTGAGTGTTTTTCTGGGGAGGAACAATCCCCATGATCAGCTCAAGCTTCTTCATCCTTCACCATTGAATCCTCCATATCAAATCCAGACCTTTGTTGTGTTGTCCCTTTGTAAATGTGTTGTCGTAAATCTATAAATACAACCTTCTTCTACAGGAAATGGATCCCAACTTCGTGCAAAATTACTTTGCAGAAACAACAATTAAACAATCAAGCATCTTAGCAATAGCATTATCATTTAGAAATAGCAATCATAGCATTTTAGAATCACTGTCATGGTTGCATCATAGTTTATTGTAGCTTCTTTTTATCATATTCATGTCAATTAAGATCATAGTAGTTGTATCATTATCATTTAGATATCATCATATAGGATTAGATTATTACATTTAGCAGCATCTCATTCTCTAGATTGGCATTTTAATAGTCACAATGCTTACCAAATCTGAGAGCCTTGTGACTTAATAAATCTTTGGAGATGGAGAACAATATAACGCTTTCAGTAGATTCTTAATTTAAATTAGTTTAAATATTGTTGAATCTTTGATATAATGTCTTATTAAGAAGTGTTGTTTGTTATTTTACTCATTACTTATTCCACACTTACATTTTGGCACCCACTGTGGGGCACAAACCCACAATTTTAACAAATGTTTCCTGAAAAGTGTACTTGCAGCTTTCAGTGTGTTTTCTTTTAGCGCGATTGAGAGATTTTCTAGCGCATCCACCAGATACTTTAGCGGATCTAACAATTGTTTTGGTGCATCTACCAGAAACTCCAACACATGTGAAGACTGTTCCAACGTATTTGACTGAACTTCCAACACACTTTGTTGCAATGCATACAATCAATTTTGTGGCACATACGATAACTTTTGCAGCACATTTGATTGATTTTGTAGCGCATATGATCAATTATGTGGCGCATATGACCTCTATTATAGCACATTTGTAAACTTTTGTTTGGATCTAACACAACCGTGACCAGTAGTTTCATTGCTACATTTGGATTAAAATACACCAATCCTAGGATAGTCATTTGGATTAAAATATGCCAATCCTAGGGTAGTCATCATATATTGCTATCTCGGTTAAAATAAACATCATATCTTTTGTGAAGCAATATCTTCACATAGAATAGAAAATTGTCATTTGGGCTTTGAAAATTGAAGATTGTCTATTGTGATTGTATGGTGATAGGCCTATGCTCTCCCCTTAACTAGGTGATCAAAATGCCAGAATCATCTTTTAATTTCATGCACTTTATGCTTTGCTAAATCCTTTAGAAGGCCTACCATAGTGGGAAAAAGTACTCACCCTATGGGAACGACATGAGTGGGAACAACCAAAGCTAGGTTTTCTAACCCACTATAAAAGTAAAGTAAATCTGGGAAAACCCACATTTACCAGAAGTGTGTAAGATAACCATCCCCAAAATATTTGTTCTAAAGATTGGGAGGTCTCCTAAGGGAGTTTATCATTTTCCAATCTGAATGGATACCCTATCTACGAACCTTAGTGTAGAATCCAACTTGTCATTTTATGAACATTGTAATACTCACAGTGCATGGGGAGGGAAGAATTTTCCCCCAAGACACTCACCATATAATTGCCAAGGACTATTTGCTCAAGGGATCGATAAATCTAACTTTGAGTACACACCTGGAAAAGACAAAAACACGGGTGCCCTCTAGGGGGTGACATGGTTGTGTGAGTCGATGAAATTTTAAGATGTGGGTTGTTGAGTATTATGATGACCTTTTTTCCTTAAGAGTGAGTTTGCTTGAAGTACATTTTTTTTTGTCAAATACCAATGGAAATAAAAAAGGATCATGTTTGATTCTTGAACATACACTTATTGTTTAGATTCTAGGACTTAAAAATAATTGTTTTACAATTGCTTGTTGTGTTTTCAAAAAACATTAATTCAGATAAAGATCATCTAGAAAAACACAAAGAGTTTGACAAATCAACCTGTAAAATTTATGATTAGGGATTGGAAATCAACAACCTTTGTTAAGAAAACCCTTGCAAAAAGAACCAAGAAACCAAAGAAGCAACTTGGCTACAAAAAGATTTTGAAAAGGAGACACTTTTTATATCAAAGTAGGAAAATCTTGCTTGAACATCGAACTTTCATCCATAGGTATCATGACTTTGCTAGAGGATATACTGATGATTTTTCCTTAGAGCCTTTATATTCACAAGCTTATTTCCAACAAAGAGCTCTTACAAAAAAGCATAATCATAATCAGTTGCCCATTTGTCATTCTTTCATCCCACAACCAACAATATAATATTCAAATAGCCCAAATCAATTTTTACAATAGAGAAGAAAAAAAACTTGGAAACATTAGGCTTTTTCAGAGATTTACTAGCAAGATACCTTGTCAAAATATCCATGATTCAGAAAATTACACCCAAAAAATCAATCCTTTTACTGAGAAAACCTAGACAACACTATGAACAGTCCCAAAATAGTGCATACACATAGCCTTTTAGCACATTTATTGTCTAAATAGCACATATAACCATTGTTTCAGCGCATCTAACTTATCTTACAGAGCATCTGCATTCTGTCTCCAAAAATTTACCTGTGTCAAATTTACCAGTATCTTGGCCCAATCATAGTCTATTTTAGTGCATAGACCTTGTCTGACAGTGCATTCACCATATACTTTGGCACATCCACATTTTTTTTTAGTGCATCTGCCCTCTGTAATAGCACATCCACAGAACAAGAAAATAGAGAGCTATTAGAAACCCCTGTTAGACTGTTAACATTAGAACTCGGGTTTTTATCAAAACAAAAAAAAATCACAATCCAAATAGTGTCTTAAACTTGAAACAAATAGGATGTTACAAGTCAAAAAAAATCTTTCAAGTTAAACCTAGATCTTGCAACTATAAAGTGTCTAATTATCAAACACAAATCTTGGTTATTAGGTTAAGTTTCATTATCAAGATTTTTTCATCCTACAATCACAAAACAAAACACAATAATAATATTTTTAACTTGGTCTCATCAATATAATATATCATTCTATTTGACTTTGTTAAAATCCATTGACACTTATCCAAACACAAAAGATCAAAGTTTAGCGAGAATAACAAACACTTGTATGCCAATTTTGACAAGGTTACAAAGACAGAAACTTAGGGAAAAGGAAATTGAAACACCAAATGTCATGGTTGAAGAAAATCCATTTCACAGATTCCACCAAAATGATACAAATGAAATAACCCAAGAGGATATTCAAACTGCACAACAAGATCCGCATTTTCACAAATTCATGGAAAAGGTTTTGGAACAAGATATGGAAAAATACCTTTTGATGCTAGTTGAACTAGGTGCAAAACTTCCAAAAGATTTTGAAATTAATTGATTAAAAGAAACACCTAAAGTAGTTGAAACTGAACTACATAACACACAAAACACAAATCAAGTAGTTTCCCTAACACATCAAATGCAAAACTTGCAACAACTTCAGGATATGCAAAAAGGAACCATGAAAAGGCACTCATTACAGGACATTTTTCCTTATCTTTTTGATCCAAGTGTTGACATGTACCATTTCCTAGACATTGCAAATTCCCAAAATATGACAAGTATAATGGTAAAACGGATCCAATTGATCACATGAGGGAATTTATAACCATGAGTTTATAATTTGCACAAGAGGACACTTATCTAATGAGGTTATTTCCAAGGAGTTTATGAGGGCAATGTATGGAATGGTTTTCTAAACTACAACCAGAAATTCAATCTTTTGAAGAACTATTCAATAGGTTTATCTCACAATTTTCCTTCAATATTCAACATGAGGTATCAATAAAAGACCTTTACAACATGAAACAAAAGAAAGGTGAAACATCCCTCTCATTTCTACAACGATGGAAAAGGTTGTTTGCTAGATATCCTCATTCTATACCTAAAGAAGAAAAGATGGAACTATTCATTGACAACTTAACTGATCACATGAGCTATAGGATTGAACTACAATGCCCACCTAAATTTGAGAAAGTGATTGAAAATGGGTTCAAGATCAAAGAATCCTTAGTCAAAAGAGGAGTGATAAAACATTACAATGAAGGATCAAACAGTACAAATTCCTCAAATCACTATGGCAACAATGATAAACCTAATTTTTGGAAAAAGAATAGAAATACTAGAAATAATGAATCTACAAATGACACACAAAATGTGAAACCAATATTTAACTTGACAACAACTACTGCAAAGACCAGTCAAAACAATGACCAAAACATCAATCAGAATGTCAGTCAAAACAACAATCCAAACAATGGAGAATCTAAGCCACAATCATATCCAAGACCATCAAATCAATGAAAATTCACACCATTAGGACAAACACTAGAATCAACAATGAGAGAACTTATTGCAAATAAACTTATCACCTTACCTAAAGCAAGAAATTGGGAACCAAAAGTAAAACCATCTTGGTGGAATGATGTTGACTATTGTAACTTTCATAAAAACAAAGGACATAAAACAAATGGGAATGTGCAGGATCATGGTATGCCAAAAAGTGGCAATGGAGAAAAAAATACGTGTTTCTACGACTCAAAAACGCGAAAATGTCGAGTTGACTTTATGTGGCTCGGGTGACTACCGAAGCAAAGCCCAAACCTAGATTTGAAAATTGGATATTTGATTCAAATCGGATATCCGATTTTATAGACATATATATATATATATATATATATATATATATATATATCTATTTCGGGCTGACTAAAACTCATTTTCATTCAACATTTGCTTAACCGCGGCAGGCGCATAGTGGAAAGTTGATTCCGCAAATCAGATATCCGATTTGGTGCAAATCCATCTGCAAAAGGTTAGATTCTTGATTTTTTATTTGCTCTAATCAAATTTTCAATTAGATTTGTTTAATTTTAGTTCATTTTTTTCAAAATAGGGTTTTTTGATAGATTTTTTATGAAAAATTTGAGTTTAGCATGGATTTTGATGAAAATTGAATGTTTGCAACGAATTTTCACTTAAAAATAGTGTTTTTTATGTATTTGGATTAAAAATTAGATAATCTTATAGATTTTTGTTAAAAAATAGGGTTTTTGTTGGATTTTTTTAAAAAACTAGGGTATTTTTATACTATTTTCATTTATATTGTCTGATTTTAATTAGATTGATTTGTTTTTATATTTAATCAGGCATTATGGCTGCATGTATATAAAATTAAAATTTTGTGTATTTCTAAAAGTATTCCTATTGGCAGACCTAAACATCTTCAATTAGGATCCTCAGATACTATATCTCATTTTTAGATTTTAAATTTAACAAAAATCAGCCTCATCAGTCTAGGGTACCAATTCCCTGTCCAATCAGTTTTGACAAAGATTTGGATCATAGTTCTATCTCTATGATTCTTATGTTGTTTTGGGTTTCGTGTGTGCAAATTATTTTAGTTTTTGTGACTATTTTGTGTTTTCCCTTCATTGTATGAGCATTAAATTGTTTTGAATCTTGTAGAAAATTTATGAGCTTCATGACCTTGTGTCACTTCACTAATACCCATGTGAGATGTAGTTGTAGACTTATGGCTTCCTATGTTGCAATCATAGCCAATGTTGAGCTTGATTCTTATAACTCTTTCACTCAACGCATTATGTCTACCCAATCCATCTTATATTCCCTCCCTAGTCCTACATTACCCATGTCTTTTTTGTAACCTAACATTTATGTGGACTTGGCATATGTTATTTCTAAGGTCCCCAATGGTAATCTAGAATAATTGGATAAAGACCTACAATGAATTCAACAATTCTTAAGCATTGAACCTTTGGATGGAGAAGCAATCCCTCTTTTGGATAGCATTGGGAAGTTGGTAAATGATTAGGAAGGGATAGAAGTGTTACATAGCCTAGCTAATATAGTAGATTCTAATATTCCTTTGGTAGCTAGTTTCATGAAATTTTTGACTAATGCTCAAAATCCTTTTGGAAAATAAGTTTCCTCTCCACAATAATGCCTTATATTCCCAACTTTACACCTCCAGTCATAGCATTAATGATGGAATATAACAATGGTTTAAACTCAAGCTTAGGAATTTCTAGTGGAAATTATAATAGTTTTGTCCCTTCACCTATAACACCTCCATATTCATCACCCCTCCTAAACATGAAATATAATATCCCACCATTCCTCCATACTTGAAAAACTCTCACAACATTTTGTGATAAATCAACTTTTTTAAAGCATGACATTTTTACAACAACATATTTCAAACTTAAACCAAAATCAAACCAATAGTAAACATCCAAAATACCTTACACATAGTTCATTAATGTTCACTATTTTAAATACACCTACACTACAAAACATTGAAATACCTCGCTTTGGAAAGTACAGTGGTAAAAAATATCCTAATAATCATTTGTTAGTTTTTACTACCTTGTGTAGAGACTTTATTTTTGAAGATTCACTCATAGTGAAACTCTTTTCTAGATCATTGAAAGATATGGCCTTGGATTGGTTTTGTTCATGTTGTCAAACAATCAATTACCTCCTTTACACAACTCATTAGTGATTTCCTCCAACACTTTCAAGTGAACATCAGTCCTCAAGTTACATTAACAAATTTAGTTCATTGTAATCAAGGACCTAAAGAGAAAATAAAAAACTTTATGAAATGATACTAATCCCTTTATTTGAAATTCTCCTATAGTCTTCAAGATGTTGAAATTCAAAGGGTGTTTATAGGTAACTTACAACCTAATATTCAAGATAAGAAATTGCTAATGAAATATCCATCCTTAACATGTTTTTGTATAACCCTTCATGATTATCGAATATCGATTAGTTGGTATGAAGGTACCCCTTCATAGGCTCCTATTGGTCAATCATATAAGTCATGCCTCAAAACAAATATCAATCATTTAAAAAGAAAAACAAAAAATTCATTACTTGATAAACATTCATGTCAAACTGCTAATAATATTGAGACATAAGTAACTACTGTAAACATAACTCTAGATATAAATTTAGGCCATGAGATAGGAAATTTTCATAGTTGTTTGATTCTCTCCATGTGATCATGTTGCAATTGTGCAAGCAAGAATTATGATTCAACTTCCTCCAATTAGTCATGATACGAGCAATTAAACCCACCACCAAACTTTAATGCAAAACATTTTTTCCAATATCATCATACACCTCGACATGATATGGAAGATGTAAGCATATTTATAACCAAGTGCAAGACTCATTCTAATCAAATCAGTTGGATGACCTATTGTAATAAAGGAAATAGAGGTGGTTTCACCTAATCAATACCTGAAATATTCTGAGCCCATTGCCAATTCATTCAACAAACTTTGTTGATGATGATAATAATGAAAGAAGATGATAATGATTTTTCCATCTTTATAGAAACATTATTAATATTCCAAAATCATAAGGAAAAACCAATATTTTGTTTGACATTTCTTTTACATATATTAATTCTTCTCTATACACTTTCGATGATGGTCTTCTTTATACTCGAGTTCACGAGAGAGAAACCTTAAAGGGGAATACTCATTGATCCCATGTACATAGTGAATATGATCAAAAAGAGTTGTGTATGTACATGAACTTTATACAGATGATTATGAACAATCAAAAGCATGATTAAAAGCTCATGATGGTTATGGCTTCCCTATAATTAGTTTGATAACTCTCCCAGTAAAGGTTGGACCTAAATAGTTGGGTGGTTTGATAGATTTTTATGAAAAATTTGAGTTTATATGGATTTTGATGAAAATTGAATATTTACTTTGGATTTTGACTTAAAAATAGTGTTTTATGTATTTGGATTAAAAATTAGAAAATTTTATAGATTTTTGTTAACTAGGGTTTGTTTGGTTAAAAAAAAACTAGAGGGTATTTTTATAATGTACTGTTTATATTGTCTAATTTTAATTAGATTGATTTGTTCCCATATTTAATCGGGGCATTATGGCTCTTGACAATGAAATGCACCAATTCCACCACCTCACACCTCCTCCACCTCCTCCACCTCCACCTCCTCCACCTCCACCACCTCCCACCACCACCACCTCCACAACCTCCACAACCATCAACTGAAGAATTAATTTGTGAAAAATTGCAACAATTAAGGGGCATTTCTGAAGTTTATATGAGATTCCCTCGATTATCTGAGATGTCAAACACAATAAAAGAAATAATTAAAAACATAGAAACCCTCTCCTCGCAACATATTTCCTTTCATTCGTGGCGAGAAGACATGAGAGAATATTATGCATGTGGATTGTCCTATGATGTTGTGAAAGATCTCGGAATAACCAAAGCCCAAATAGCCTCTTTATTTGTTAACCCACGCACTGGTTTGCTAGTTAATGTTAATAAAACAAAACTTTCTATAAAATGGTGCACTCATAGAGACATTGTAGAAAACTTTTGGGATCGTTGGTGTATGGTTTTTTTGAAACCACCGAACAACAATTTGGATATACCATTTTACTTTATAAAAAAATTATATGCTAAGTTTGTGTTAGGGCATCATGTCAATTACTTTGACATTAGACCCTTCCAGGGCATTGGTGGAGGTATGCCCCAGGATAGAGAAGGGGCAGTTAGAGTAATACCCCACCCACATGTTCCCCTCCCTCCCCTTCCTCCGCCACCTCCAGTATACCATCCAGATATTATGCAGGATGCGGCCACATAGACTATCGATGCTATTCACTCTTTGAGTGGTCTTTTTGGTTTAAAGCATGCTTACATGTGCTTCGATACGATACGGTGATGTTGGTGATGGCTCGAGTGCTGCTGCATCATCCTCGTCAGGTCCACATATTTGTGTACCACATACTTGCTCCATGTGCCGCCAAATATGATTGGGTCCTCTTGTACAGCCTGTCGAGCATCCCCTAGACACTTCCGATTATGACTTCCACGATGTGGACATTATAGATCAGACACAGGGGAGTGGAGCACACCATATAGAGTCCTCTCCTGCTAGAGAGAGGGACATTGGAATAGTGACACAGGTAAAATTTAAGTTGTGAATTCATAACTTGCATTTGTTTTTAAATGAATATTAATAAGAGATAGTATAATGTACTAATATTTATTTACATGGTCTATTCAACAGTTGATGTCCGAGGAGGAGCTAGCAAATGTGACGGATAGCACCCTGAGGGCCATTTCATTTGGCTTGGACACGCACACAGTATATATTTTTGCACTCACTCATTTACATTTATTTATTGTATACTTTCTTGTCCTTTGAATTGTCATTAAAATGAAATTATATAATAACTTATATGTTTATCTTATTTTCCTCTTGTAGGAAATACCTTATGTGAGTGTGGTGCAACCTTGTCTAGATTATGGAAGTGTAATGTTGGATAAGGGCAAGGTAATTGAACTCAAATTTGATTGAATTAAGAATTTTAAGATCTTATATTGATTATACATATATTGACATAGATTGGTAGTTTCATATGTACTTGTCATTTTTATGTGCAGGGAATTATGAGCTATACGTCCTTGTTGACAAGTGACACAACACCCAAAGCAATACGTATTGGAACACTTGAAGGAGTAGGTGTTGAAGCACCTCAGGGAGGAGGTGTCGAAACACCTAAAGGAGATAAAGAAAAAGATCAACCTAAAGAAGTATGTGTTCATTTTATTTTGTGTTTGGTATTTATATGTTCCTATTACTGACAATTGTATGCTAACTTGGATCACTTTTATGTTTTTGTTCACCTATATAGATTGAAATTACAAAAGATGGTTTGGTCGGTTCTTTGAGAGGGGCATATTCTAGAACTCTTGACCCTTTGAAGAGACGGATATTTCAGGTAATCAAGATTACAATTTTAGAGTTCAATTATAATTTAATGTATATTGATTTTGATGTTAATTATTCGATTTTAAATTATATAGTATAAGTAATCTCAATTGTGGTTTGACTTTTTTCTTAATGGAAGCTACCTTTAGAGACGAGTGCTTCAAAGAGGCTCCATTTTGATGATGATCCACCCGGTAGTTTAAGTAGAGATAGACATTTTGGCATGTAAATATTGAATAGATCTGGAATGGCATATGCCACATATTGTAAAATTTGTTTGAGTTGGCGTTGATACCATTTTTGTATATGGACATACACTTGATTATTGGATAATTTCATATATAGAAGTTGACAATCGAAATTTAATTGCCTCCTCATGTGCATAATTAAACTCTTTGAAATTTTAATCAAGTGAGCAATGGTTAAATATCTTGATGTACAATAGCATCAAAAGAATGGTTATATTATGTAGTTTATTCATATTGCTGATTACATTGCATTGCACATCTTTCAAACTCAAAGTACCTCACATTGCATAAGTCAAATCTTGATAGATGAAAAAAAATTCAATTACAATATAGTTTTTACAAAGTCAACCTAAGCAATTATGCAATTACTTCACAGTACATAACTAATAATTAAAAATTTATTCATATTATTGATTACATTGCATTACACATCTTTCAAACTCAAACCATTACTTCACATTGTATAAACATCCACTCCAAGCACCTATCCTTGATGTACCTGCCTTTTAGCTCAGTCAAATAAATGCTAGGCACCAATTTCAGTTAGTCTTGTCAGTCTAGATGCCTATTCTCATCCATCATGCCACTCAAAACATCATTTTAGATCCTCCCAGGCACCATTTTTACCTGTTGCTCACTGCTTCATGACTGCTAGGCACACTTTCAAAAGCCTCATGTCGCTAACTCACCTTCCAGTTAGGTGCATGTTTTGGCTGATGCTCTATAAAAGACCTCTCCTTCTGCCACTTAACGTTGATAAAGCATAGAACTAGGCACCCTTTTATGTATGCTTTGATACTACAAATGAATGCCAACTGACTTTTAGGTAACTTTTTCTCATTGTCATCTTTTGTTCAGTCCTATATTTCTACTATATCTGCCCTGGAATGCTTCTCAGCAGATTGATAAGTCACTATGACAAGATCAGATAGAAGTGACATACTAGAAAACTATGAAATGTGCAAGTATGAAAATTAAAATAAACAAAGAGTAGAACTTTATCTTTGAGGATACTTTAGCAGGTTGGAAACATGAATACCAATGCTACAAATAATTTTTTCTTTCACTGCCAAGAAAAACACAGCATGCTGAAACATTCCAACACAATGACAAAGGCATGTCACACATATAATGGAATCATCTTTATATATACACTAACACATACCTAGACTTTCAAATTAAATTAATTAACCCATGCAAAAACAAAAGCACAAGAACTCAAGAGCACACAAATTAGTCACTCACACACAAACTGTAACCAAGCTAGCTTATGAGATTCAAGAAAATAGGTGTAATAAGAAAACCTTCATAGTGATTTGACTAAAACATTATTCAAAATGCAACGTATATGGTATAGTACAATGTGGCATGAAAATGAATCTCTGCTTCATACAATATAATAATCTACTTCAATTGGAGTCCAGTATAAAATATATTAAGGAGGACTATATCTAATAAGAACAAGATAGAGATTAATAACTTGGATGAATCA
>VDFB02161786.1:0-37265 GCA_007258455.2 Sequoia sempervirens
TCTCTTCTCATATATCTATCTCTTCCTCTTTCTCTCTCCCTCTCTCTATCTCCCTCTATTCTCTCTCCCTCTCTATTTTTATATCTCTACTTCTCTTTGTTTACAAAACTCTCTCTCTACTTTTCTATCTCTACTTCTCTTTGTTTATATATATATATATATATATATATATATATATATATATATATATATATATTTGCTTTCCTCTCCCTACATCTCTCTCTTCCCCCTCTATCTTTTCCACTAAATCTCTCTATCTCTCCCTCAAGATTTCTATCTCTATCCCTCCTCTATCCTCTCTCCATTTTTCTCCCTCCCTCTCTATCTCTATCTCAATTATATCTCACTCACACATACACACTCCTTCTTTCTCCCTCCCTATATCTATATCTAAGTTTCTCCCACTCACACACACACTCAGTATTTCTCCCCCTATTTCTATCTCTCCCCCTCTATATCTCTCTCCCTCCCTCCCCATTACTTTTCTATATCACCTCCTTTATCTCTCACTCTTTCCATCTCTCCCTCTACCTCTTTATTTATATCTCATTATCTTTATTTCTCTCTATGGTGTACCCATTTCACACCAAGGTGTGATAGCTAGTTTATATGTTGTTATTCTTGCATAATGTTGATGCATAAAAATTGTTATAGTTACTAATGCTACTTGATGTTTTTACATGAGAAAATATTTTTTTAATATTTTTTTAATAGTTTGAAGACCGTATATAGAAAAATAATAAATATATTGATGAATTGAATAAATAATTATTGGAGTTGATTGTTGAACCCCACAACTCTAAAAACACCGGCAACTAGAATATTTATCACATGGAGAGATAAAATACAATTATTATGCTATTGCAACCTTGAGAATTGAATGGGTCCAAAAAAGCATCATGATTGAGATTTTGTATTAAATGGATAATTAGATTATTGAATTATTATAATGTACAATAATGAATCCTTATAAAATGAAAAATAAAAAATCAACCCTAGATAAAACTCTAAGTGATGATTAGATTAGATTATGAAAAATATCCTCATCCTAGATACTTTGCAACAAAAATAACACATGACCTAAAAATAGAAAAGAACTCCTAAGTTTATATTAATTGTAATAAAGTAAAAGGGGGCCTAATTAATTAATGAGGTGAATTTCCTATTTTACTCTAACACCCCCCTTAAGTTCAACATAGGGAGAAGCTAAAATTCAGATGATGAATGTAGGGATGGATGCATGGTTGGGCCTCAACTACAAGGCCTGATGAGGTAGCCATGTGAAAAAAAAAAAAATCTCTCATAATTGGAGAAAAGGATAAAACTTCATGGGAAAAATCATCTCTAAAAGAGAGAAAATGAAATAAATGTGTACTAGTGAAAGAAGGAAATAAGGAGGACTCAATATGATACCCTAAGGATGGATTATGTCACATAAGTACAATAAATTCCCCCCAATAGGAGAGAGATTATAAGAATATGAATCCCTCCATAAATAAGTAACTCTTGTGTCAATGATGAAAGCCTATAAACAGAATATGACTTGTTATTTGTAAACAACATTTACCCCCTTAGAAATAAATAGATCTAATTGTTATTAGAGAAGTGATTCCCATAAGCTAGATATATATGGAATCTAAATCTAAATATGTGGACCTTTGAAAACTACTCAAATGTCCACATGAAAAAATTAGGTGATGTCAATCCATAATCCTATGAAAATGATGTAGAACAAGCTCCAAAAGAAATGATGTTGTTGGGATAAAAGCAATGATATATCTATCATGAAGAGGAGACATGAATGTCCTCAAAATAATCCTCCAAATATTTAATATGATCCTTCGTAAATAAGAATGATATGTCTAATAGATATGAATCCCAAGTAGCTATGTTTGGAATAGGATGATTTTTGTACACTGAATCAATAAGGGTCATGGGTGTGGTGATACTAATATGATCAATAACAATAGAATATGGAGATTAGATCTTGATATGAAGAATGGGAGCTATGAGACAAGTCTTTAAACCATCAGTGTTGAACACACATCAGAATACTGAGAGGGGGGTTAATTAGTATTCAATCAAATCTTAAGCCCTCCAAAGAAAATTGAACCTTTATCTTTACAGAATTAACAGAAACATGAAATATAGAAATAGTGCACAAAACCACACAACACAAAATGTATGTGGCAAACCCCAAAGTGGAAAAACCACAATGAGAAAAGTTGCTAGGAGCTACTGTCCTAATCCAGCCTCACAAATGAATCACAGTTATAACTTTGTTTTAGGGCTACAACCCAAGGAAGCTACTACTCCCTGTAGAAAGGTTTTAGGGTCGCTCCCAAGGAAGCTACAACTCCTTGTAGTCTTTGTTTTAGGGCTACAACCCAAGGAAGTGACTACTCCCTGAACTGGGAACAAACTTAGAAATGATTACAATATGACAATCCGTCTACTGTCTGAATTTGACAATGAAACTCAATTCTTTTGATGATTTCAATTCTTCTTTTACAACTTTTGTAACTTCTTCAAATGTCTTCTATGCAACTTACTAGCTCATTACTTTCAGCCTTCAAGAAGTTTTTCTTTTGGCTCACTACCTCCAGCAATCAATTAGGCACACTCTTCACTTCCCTTTTGTCACAAAAATGTCTTCAAGATCAATCTAGATAGGACCTATTACTTATACTCTTTCTCTTTCAATCACTTACATATATGTATCATAATTCATTACACATCCTCAACTCTCCTCTAATTGTGCCACACACCCTAGATCAACTAAGTTTACAATATATACATGATATTGCATTGATTACAAATTACATGTCATACAAGAACAATAAGAATATTATAAGTCGGCCAAATATCAAACAACATGAAACATGTAGAGGGAAAGCCCTAAAAGGACTACACACAACACCAAGAAGAGGAATACACCTTGCATATTCTAACACACACTTAATCTAGTCCTAAACACTCTTCATAGCATCGATCTTCAATGAACAACATCTACATGCTTCACACCTTTGAAATAGGTCAACCTTAAGCAAGAAAATATGAAACTTATAGCATGTTGGTTATTACAACTTGGTGGTACTCATGAAAGATTGAACATTACTTGCACTTCTCCCAGATGAGTTGGAATGACCCATACAACACTTTCCAATATTCCTTGAACTCCACGCAAATAATAATTATTGGCGTACACCTTCAACATACCCCAATCATACAGGCAAAAGCATAACCTAGCAATACCTTCATTTCGGACCACAACCTGTTTCGAAGAAAATAGAAAACATCTTGCAAAGAAAAAGGAAACATCACAAGACCTTCAAGATCATTCTCATACAACTCTTTCACAACTTCATGTAGAAACAAGTTGGCATAACCCAATAGACATTAAAACCACCACTGGATAGCACAGTCTTGTACTCTATCATTTAGAACTTTCTCTATGGAAGGACAATTGATATGAAAATCTAGAAGTAGCACCTCCACATCATGTTGAAATTAACTTCTGAACCATACAAGGGTGATCCCACGATACTGGTTTACAATTTTTGGCCAAACTGGACACTGAACTGATTTTTTCTAACTAAATCTTCACTTTCGGGCACCTATAGTGACTAAACCGTGAGGAATTTGAAGATGATGCAAACTAGTGATTTGTGACATTTTGTCTATAGATTCTAAATATATTTTTTTCAAAAAATTTGGAATCAGATTTCACTTCTTTTTCCATCTTCGAAAACTTTTTTTTTCAGTAAACACCATTTTTAATGAGTGGCGCTCACCGTATAACACAACTTTTTTTCCATGAAGGGTAAAATTCTAATTTTTTTGAATTTAGATTTGTAACTACGATATCTAATGTTTCCAATTGGTTTCATAGTGTTTTATTAAATATTTTTTCCTTAATCAAGTTTCAAATTCAAACCAATTATAATTCAGACATAGGAAGACTGTTTAACACAACTTTTTTTGTATGTATCAAAATTCAATTTTTTTGTTTATTCGATCGAGGACTTCAATATCTAGTGCACTCATATTTTTCAAAAAAAAAATGATAATCTTCTATTTTTCCACATGTAACAAAGAGCTTGATTTTATGAAAAACCTACATTCACAAGAAATAAAAAATAAATATTATAATAATAAAATTAAATTTATTTAAAATTATACTTTTTGGGAAGCTTATAATAAGGACTACATACTTACAAAAAAAAAATGAATTCATTTGATCCCCCAAAAGGTGAATCAAAAGTGGTTTTTTATCAGCATTTTGATAGGTGTAAAGGAGACTCCATTATAGGTATGGTTTAAAACTAGCGGGGTTCTATCCAAGGGGGTTTGATCTAAGGTAGTTTGATCAAACCCTCTTCAATTGAAATGCTTTAAATGGAACTTTTTAAGGCTTAAATCATTAGATTTTTTAAAAATATGTGATTTCAACAAAAATCAAAATCTCCCAGAAATTGTAAACCAGCTTTGTGGGATCACACACAACCATATTTATAAACATGGAGGAATGCAAAGCAAAACTTTATACCTTTGTGAGAATCCTCACAAAAACAACACTTCCTTGAATTTTTCACTTACAGAACCACCTTTCCATATCACAATTGATCTTAAACTTAGACCACACATGCTTTGACACACTATGAATCTATCTTCCAAACCGTAGGAGTGAAGCATCACAGTGGAGAAATGTGGAGCATCTCTCAGAGACTGAAAACCAATCAGCCAAACTGCAACCAACTCCAACATACTTCTAACATCAATGACAATCAATACTCACACTTTGACATCAATGAAAACCAAACTGCAACAATCAAAACATGCAAGACCTATGATATACTCAAACTTTCCTCTAAAGTATCATCAACAAAGGGTATGAAATTTGTATAATCAATAGGAATGAGGAAATATGTAGTATGATCCTCTAGGAATGGAGAGATATGGGGGTCTCCATTGATCTCCCAAAGTCTATTCTAAAGTGTATAGAGACAATCAATGTCTAATACAACACTGCACATAGTGTCACATGGTAAACACTAGAACAAATCAATCCTACAATGTGATCAATGATTTTACCCCATGTTTATCTACTCCTTAGTGTGTCTATTCCATAAAAATAAGGAAAAATATTAAGCCAACTAAGATGTGTCAAGATGTCATTTTTCCAAGGCTCATAATTTTTTTTTTAAATTACCATAAAAGGATGGATAGAAAAACCCATGATACCTCCTTAAATGATAAAATCAAAGATCAATAATCTCAATACATTTAAATAATACCAAATGAATTCATCGCATGCAAATAGAACATTTCTAGGTGCCAAGATATACAAGTAATTAATAAAATTAAGAAATGAAGATAAACTAAATAAAAAATACTTATTTTAGACTCTATAAAAAGTGCATGAATATATATAAATATCTCTAAAATACCTTTCCAACGACACAAGAATTGAAAAAATCAATGATATAGGAAAAAAATTATAAGATTGAAAGAAAAAATTGATCTAACTTTGACATGTGATAAATTTTATTAGTAGAAAAATATGATATGAGGCCTACACCACTAGAAATTACATAGAACCAATTTTTTGAAAATATTTTATTTTCCAAATTTTGATACCATATGCCAAAGTTATGTCAAAAAGAAAAAATAGTCGTTTAGGGTATAAAACTAGGGTTTAGTGGCTTGTTAAAGGTATTGTGTTGATGTCATGATGACATCAACATATGGAATATGCTCCCCCATTGGAATATTGCCCTCATTGGCTATAAAATTACAAAGTGGTTGGAATATACATGGGTAAAAGTAGAAAGCTATGTCATGCTTTTTAAAGGAAACAGCCAACACTGATCCAACTTTTAAAATTGAATCACTAAAAGGTGACATGTATGTTTTGAATTTTGAAATGATGTAAACTAATAAAATATTTATTTTTTAGTATATTTATGCTTGTATTTTTTAATAAAAATTTAAAAATTATTTGAATATGTCTTTTATAAATTGACACTATCATTTAGTTGCTAAAAAAAAGCTAAAAAATGAAGTTACATGAGACGTCAATCATTATATAGTAAAACAAAAATATTTAATTTTTTGTGTATTTATAACTTGAAACTTTAGTGCATGGTTATATTTTTTTCCAATTTTGATAAATATATATTTTTAAATAATATTAAAATGTGTGCATATTAAAACATAGTCATTTCCATCTAACAATAACTTTCATATTATCTATTTATCTAAAATGGAAAAAAAATTATACCATCTTGATATAGATTCTTTTATCTAACTTGCATCATATTTTTTTCAATTTTTTTAATAAGTTTTACTATTTTTCCTTAACATGGTAATCAACCTAATATTTTGTGTTGATGACCTACTTTTAGTAAAAATAAAAAGGAAAATATAAATAATTATTAAATTATTAATATATATATATATATATATTTGAAAACTAAACTTATGGATCTACAAAAGGGTATTTCATATTTTTTTAGAAGATGTTATTTACATGAGTAGAAGTTAATGAATCTTTTTTTTTGGTAAATTGACCTCAAAGTGGTGTTATATATAAATTTAGCCAACAATTTTAGTTGGAAAAGTTGTGAACATATCTAACTTAGCTAGAATGAGTCTTACAAGATCATATATTTGACCAAAATTGATTTTTAGTTAGAAATATTTAAATTCACTTGTGCTAATAAGTTGGCTGAAATTGTGACACAACTTTGTACTTTTACCCACATTAATCATCAGAAAACTTCTATGTTGATTCTTAAGATTCTATCTTTCATAATCTTGGGCAAGTTTTTGGTCAAGAACTCACTAACATCGATATAATTTCATCAGTGGGGGCCATCATGGTGATTGATTGTCATCAATGGGAATTTTTTTTAGCACCTAGATGTGGGGTCCAACTAGCCTCAATAGATGTTATAAAAATATGCAATAGGGTACTATGTGTACCCTCCATAGGAATAAAATGCCCCCCTCTTTTTTTTAATGTTTTAATTTTACAAAAAAAAATAGAATTTTTCCCTATACCCCCTTCAAACACAGGATTTAATGATGGGTCTCGCGTATGAAGTTTTATGATTGAACATATTTATGTGCACAAATTTCCAAGCCCCCCAAAAATATCCTACCCATATTTTTGCATTTAAACAGGTGATCTTAGGGTTTCTAAATGTTCTAGACTCAACAATTATGTTTTTTTGCTCTAGGATACATTAATTTTCTCTCAAGGTCTCAAATCTCAGAAGAACGATAGAAATTCATAGATCTAGTGCTCTAATACCATGTTAGAGTTTATTTTTAAACCTCACAACTCTCAAAAATCACATATAATCAAAATTCATGTCACATGGAGAGATCAAATTCAATGATTGTGCTATGTAACCTTGAGAATTGAATTGATCTAAAAAGAATCATGATTAAGCTTTTGTATTGAATGGATAATTGAATTATTGAATGATTATAAGTACAATAATGAATCCTTCTAAAAGGAAAAATCAAAAAAGCAGTTCCCTAGATGAAATCTTAGGTGAGGATTAGAATAGATTATGACAAGTTTTCACATCCTATTTTATGAAACAAAAAATATGTGACCTAAAAATAGAAAAGCACCCTAAGTCTATATTAAGTGTAATTAAGTAAAAAGGGGGCCAAATTAATTAATTATTAATATATTAAATAAAAAACCCTACTATCTTAAAAATTTATTACTATGCATATATATAGACACATAATATATTTGGATTTTTTGATTGACTTTGTAATTGTTAATGGGAACTGTAAAATTAAAAATATTCAATTATGTTATAAACAAAGCAAAGTAAAACTAAAAAACATAGTCATTTCAAATAATAAGTAAAATTCAAAGCATTATTATGTTAAACTTTATTATTATTTTAAATGGTAAAATTTATATACTTGTAATTTTATTAATATGTACATATATATACACATAATACATGCCAATTTTTTGAATGACTTTGTAATTGTTGAGGGGTAAAAATTGATAATATTCAACTATCTTATAAACAAAAGACTAAACATAAAAATATTTTACATAATAAATTAAATTAAAGACACTCAAGGATACCATTTTAAAATGAAACTCTACATACAATTCCAGTTATACAAATACAAAGAAGACACACAAACAAAGTACCCTTGCAGTTGGCTTGAGAATTGACAATTTACACAATCACAAAGTTTGACTCTTTTAAAAGCCACAATTGACATAGGAAAGAAAGAAAGAATGGGTTTGAAATTTGTGGCTATATCTTGCATAAATTCCATTGAAGAAGTAAGAATATTGCTAACATTTGCTTATGGCCACTATGAAAAGATAAAAAAGGAAAACAAATTTCCAACTACAAAGTTAAGGAAGAAAGACTAAAGTTATTAGAAGATAAGTAAATGGATGATATTAACATGGAAATATTTTTTATTGTATAGCTATTTTTTAATAAGCATGAAAAATAATAACTTATATGGAACACATAGTAGTGTTTCTTTTGTGTCTAATAACATTGTTGGTGATGATTCTTAGTTGATTGACTCAGGTTCTTCTTTTCATATGACACCACATATGAGTGGTACTCAAATTATACCAAGATTTCTTCAAAGAAAAAGTTTCCTCAATTACAATATCAAAAATAAGAGAACAAAGCAATGATTATGCTCATGCAACCTTGATAAGATAATTTATCCACACAAGCATCTGATATGTCTTTTGTATTGAATAATGAATGTGAATTCATGTGAATGATTACAAAATATAATAATGAATTCTTATAAAAGAAAAAGTGAAAACCCTAGATGAGGATTTGATTAGATTGTGACAAGTGTCCTAATCTTATGCAATGAGAGAACTTGACCTATAAATATCCCAATCTAATAATAGAAAAGCACTCCTAAGTTTAGCTTAAGTAATTGAAGTAATAAGGGACCTAATAAATTAATTAATGATTAATTAATCATTAGGTGATTATCCTAATTACTCCAACACCCCCCTTAAGATCAACTTAGAGAGAAGCTAAAAACCTTGATGAAGAATTCAATGATGGATGCATGAATGGGTCCCAGATACAAGGCCTAATGAGGCAACCATGCACAAACAAATGAAATTTCTCATAACTAGAGAAACTTGGAGAAAACCACATTGAAAAAAATCCTCTCCAAAAGAGAGAAAATAAAATAATTACACTAGTGAAAGAAGGATAAAAGGATTCAATGTGACCCTAAAGGACTAATTTTTTCACACAATTATATTAGGTTTCCCCCCAATAAGAGAGATGAAATGAGTATATGAATCTCCCGCATAAAGAAAGAGCTCTTGTACCAATAATGAAGGCTTGAAGATAGAACATGATCCACTATCTGCAAACAATATTTATTCCCTTAGGAAGAAACAGATCCACGAGTGATTGGAGAAGAAATTCCAAAAGATGTAAGAATCATTAATCCAAATCCAAATGGTGTGTACCTCTAAAAAATGATCAAGTGTCCACATGTCAAAAAAGAGATTATGTCAATCCAAAAATATGTGAAGACTAATGTAGAACAAGCTCCAAGTATGATGAATATGATGGGCCAACAATGATGATGTGGTGTCAATAAAGAGGATATGAATGTCCTCAAATTAATACTCCAAATATGAAATTTGAGACTCTACAAACAAGGATGATATGTCTACAAGATACGAATCCTAAGTAGTTGTGTCTAGAAGAATATGGGTGAACCCACAAAAGTGCTTTACAACTGGAATGAGGAAGGAAAACTTGAAAAAAATGACCCCATGCCAAAAAAAATCTTTTTAGGGGTTCGAGCAAACTAATAGGTTTGAACGAACCAAAAGAGGGTTCGCTAGAACCTAGGTTCAAGCGAACCCATTTAATGCATGTTCCCACCATCCCACCAAAAAAAAAATGAAAACCCCTTTTTGAAAGGGGGTTTGAATGAACCCTGGTCGCTCGAACCCCCCTAGTTCGAGCGAACCTCCCATTTCCCACCTCCCTGCTCTCTGGCACACAAAAAAAAAAAATTCCCTCTGAAGCTCGGGTTGAGGATGAAAATGGAGAATACTTCACGAACCCAACTAGAATCAGGTAGTCCTCGGAACGAGCTATCCAACAACTATAATTTTAATATGTTTTGGTTTTATTATCTTTTTCTTTTTTTAGTTTTATTAAACATAGGTTTTTCACCAAAAATGAAGCTCGTTGTTCTATACATGTGGAAAAATAGAATATTATCAAAAAAAATTGAAAAATATGAGTGCACCAGATATTGAAGTCCTTGATCCAACAAAAAAAATTGATACATACAAAAAAGTTACGTGTTATACGGTTGCCTATGTCTAAATTGTAATTGGTTTGACTTTGAAACTTGATTAAGGAAAAATATTCAATAAAACACTATCTAACCAAGTGGAAGCATTAGATATCGAGTTAAAAATCTAAATTGAAAGAATCAGAATTTTATCGTTCATGGAAAAAAGTTATGTGTTATACGGAGCGCCTCCTTAAAAATGTTGTTTTCTAAAAAAAAAAACTAGTTTTCGAGGGAGATGGAAAAAGAGGTGCAATATGATTCCAAAAAATTTGAAAAAAATATATTTAGAATCTACAGACAAAATTTCATGAAACTCTAGTTTGCATCATCTTCAAATAAATCACGATTTAGCCACTACAGGTGCCCGAAAGTGAAGATTTAGTTAGAAAAAATTATTTCAATGTCCAGTTTGGCCAAAAATTGTAAACCACTATTGTGGGATCACCCATATGGATGTCATGTTACACTAAAAAAATAGGGTTCAAGGATGTGGTGATTCCAATTTTATCAATAACAATAGAAGATGATGATTGAGTTTTGTTGGAAGATGTGATGAAAACTGTTGGAAGATTTGTGAGAAGAGTGTTGGAAGAGAAGATTGGCAGATGATGCTGCTATGATGTTGGGGAAATTTTTGGTGATGCTACTATGGTTTTTTCATTGATTTCAACATTTTTTGTGGTATCTATATTGATGTTTGATGTGCATAGATACATTTTTTGTTGGTCTGGTGCAGGCTAAAAATTTTACAGAATTGTCTAAGTCCCAGAGCATAATTTTCACTATATAGTGAACTAGTTTTGAGGTTTGTATTGCTCCGCCATGAAGAATTCAATTATGCGGTTCTGAGGTAATTTTGGTACTTGTTGGAGGATTTTAAATCCAAGGTTTCACATCCTAAAGCCCTCTGCAGTTAAAGTTGGAGTTGACAGAGTATTGCTCTAGATTTAGGAGAGTTACTATGGCAATTTAGCTATTTGGAATGCTATGCATTCTACCACAGATTATTTTTTTGCTATAAGGATCTATGGGAGTGTTTACATGTTTCCTAAGTATGTTGGGTCCATGTTGGGTCCAAGTGGCACATGCTTTTGTGGTTCACGTGTTGATATGCGGATGAACGGTTGGTTCATCTCTTTTTTGCTTCACTAATAGGGATGGCCTAAAGGCTTGAGGTCATGCAGAGTTAAAGGAAGTTTGGATTGGACTTATGGCAGTAATTATATGTCCCTTTCGACCTACTTTGAAGTGTTACATGTTTTAGAAGCATATATGTTTGGATATTGAGTCGACATGTAACACCCCGCCATGTGAACCCTAAAGGACAACAAAATTCCACAAAAAAAAAATTGAAAGAGAAACATTGCATAAGATAAGTATGTACATACAATACATGAAGAGAAATTATGCATTTACAAATTCATCTACGTCCTCTGGGGTACACAGGATGACATTACTAAACATAAAACCCATACCATGACGATAGCGAATGAAATACAAGATTACACGAAAATAACATACAGCCATCCATGATCAATAGAGATGAAATGATATACATCATTCATTACTTTTCAATTCATAGTTCAATATTACAAATTGTGGAGCATATTTCCATAGATACAACACATCATGGATACAATAATACATTACACACTGCTTCCCTTATATCAACGGGAAGAGTACATCAAGTACAAGAATAATACATCAAGGAAGAATAAGGTGCAAAGCATGGATCCGTCTTCAACCAAGTGAAGCTCTGAAACTCTGTGTCCACTTCCGCATCACGAACACAACCTGGGAACCCAATGGGGTGCATAGCACGTTACACCCGACCATGTGGACCCGAAGGTCCACCCCCCATGCTAGGAGATGACAAGAAAGGACCCACATCCAAACAAGGTCAAGCAGACAAGGTTAACACAACACCGACCTAAAACAACATCAAACAAATACAAACAACACTCCCAGAGGAAACCAAACAAGGGATAATAAACGGGTACTGTGGGAGAGTGTCATCGCATGTCCTTACATGGATTATCCAGACAACCTATCACAAGGTGCCACCTCCATCTATGGTTATCTTGACTGCCTATCTCAAGGCGCCGCTCCATAGGGTGACTCATGCGGATCTACTTACCTTTCGTGAGGAAAAGGTAGTGATCTTACCAACCAGGTCTTCTCATCCCATACTTAGCCTGTGAAAGCACTAACGGTATGGGTGAGGCACATAATTAATCTTGTTTAGTTTTTAACTACCCAAACCCACTAGTTCATTAATTACATTATCACTTGTTTAGGAAAACTCTTCCATGGGTTACCCTAACAGCCCCTTTGTGCGCCAGCCCCATGAAGAGCCACCCTCCCCAACAGTTCCAAAACAAGACTCACAACAAAAAGGGGTGTACCAAACATAAGAGCCACAAAACAAATGCACATGTGAGGCATGAACCATCTCACTCATAGTCATAACCAAAGGAAAAAATAATCATAGAACAAGGTACACCCACGAGAGAGCAAAATAGGAATACGATCAATGGAAACACAATGGTCTAATCATGGGAAAATTCAACACAAAACAAGTTTCCCATCACCTCTGGAAACCTAACAACCTACCACCCATAACTTATCCAAAAGGAAGTAACTTAATCATTTACGAGTTCCCAACATATCCAAAACATGTCTATACATAAAGATTACCTCAATGGCGAAATAATACAAGAGGAAAATATGATCAATCATGGAACCACTAACATGCATAAGGAACTAATTCCAAAGAGCACTCAGAATATAAAGATAACTAGCAAAACATGTTCAAGGTCAACTATAAATAACCAATCAATTAAATGTAAACATAGCCCAGTCTTACTCAAGATAATGTAAAGAATAATGTAAATAATCAACTATAATTAAATGCATTTTTATCATAATATCTTTTAAATAGATAAGAACTATGTAATTACAATCTACACTGTCTGATTTAAGTCTTTTCCAAATTAAGGGCTCCTAATTGTAAGTCCATAATCCATACAACTTTAAAAAAATAAATGGAAAATCTATTAATACCTAATTATCCTGTTTCATTAACTAATTTGAAATCTTTAATTTATATTTTGTAGCAATAAATAAATTTAATTGGAAATCATCAAGAATATATAACTTTAACAATTTACAACTAATTTCTTTAAATTGTAACCCTGATTTGAACTTATATATTTATACAAATCATATATATATAACACTTAATTTAATATTTTCATCTTTTCAGGAAAACAATGAACACAGAGCATAACTATATATAAATAAATTTAAATTAAACTATCCACAAAACACATTCAAGCTTCTATTTTATGGCACTTTCAAAATAATCAGTTTACATTTAATTTATATGCTCATTATTAAAACAATTAAAGAAAATATAGAGACAAATATTCTCACTACACTATTAACACAATAATAATTAAATTACCTACCACAAAAATCAGAAAAGCACTATAATCACAATATTTTTGAATAATTAATTTTCATGGAAAAATAATAAATTATAAGAGCATAAGAATCAACTTTACTTTTATCTATTCATTCATGATGAGATCATTTAAGATAATTAAAGGTTTATATTATTGTCTTTCCAAAAATACCTAATTACTCCACTTTAACACGAACAAATTACCTTTAAGTATAAATATAAAAGAAACACATCACTTCTCAGTAACAAGGAAAGTGGAATAATATAAATGTAACTAATTCCCTTTTCTTTTCTTCTATACTTATTTTCCCCAATTTACTACCTACATAATCATATAGAAGAATTACTTCTTACAAATAGCTAAACCCTAACTTAGACAATTATCTCACTAAAATTAACTCAATAGTTAGCAACAAAGTTACTAATTAGCAGGAGATATTAATAACAAGACCATAAAGTCTATATGAACTAAATAAGCAACATTTATAAATGACATGAATTTTAAGCTAATGATCTAATAAATGCGAAAATCAAACTTAAACTCTTGTTTCACTTCTTCCATACTATTGTTTAATATGTGAAACGCATAGGTAACTGGTAGTCAACAATCGATGACCAAGCAAATCTCATTTTCTTTGAAATAAAATAAAACACAATAGATCACTTTTCAACATATAATATATCACACCAAAGTCATAAAAAAAATATATAATTGAATGCTAATTCCCATGGCCTAAATGCCAATTCCAAAACATAGAACATAAGGCATGCACAGGAAATACCAAGTTGGTGAATGACATCACAAACTGAAGCCATCGGTTTGCTTTAAAATAAATATATCTATCACAAAGGAGGTTCAGTTATAAAACAAACAGGCAGATTGACCAACAGGGAGTGAAGTTAATGAAAAATAATAAGAGGATTTACAAGATAAATTCTCTGAAGAAGTTGATCTAGCGCATGAAGGTAGGTGTAAATCCAATTACACAACCTTAGCCCGCATTCCTCTTTGCCTACGCCAAAAGAAGTTGGGAGAGAATGCGGTCTCAAGGAGTGAAATGCAACGGTTGCCGAATGTGCACAAAAATGGATTTGTAAGGGATCCCTCAAAATATTAGAATTAATGAAGTACTCAGTAACACCTCCTATGCTGAAAGCTCTGCTTGTGTTCTAGGTGCACGCAGCCAAACAAGCTTAGTGGTTGATGGTTGCGCATACTTCACCAACAATCAACCTTATTGCATTACAAATTAAGTTGATCATTAGGAGAGCATGGTTGACCTACATGTCGTAATGGCTATCTTGATGACACCCAAAACCTATTACTAAGAATCTAGTCAAACCTGTGGTGCCTGTGTATCATATATGACTATAGGTTGGGCACAGGTGAAGGGAGGAGGCTGCGCACAGCAGCCTTGGCTACCTACGCAGCAACTCCAGAGAAGGAGAGAAGTGAAACATAAACCCAAGCCTGAGGTGGATGAATGTCAAACTGGCAACAAACTTCAAAAGCTTAAAGGAAAAATTAACTACTATTGATGCCACCACAATTTCATAAAAAATAAACCATCAAATGCACATAAACCAGGTTGTGTTAACAATATATTTTATGCAAAACAACGAATAATGTGAATTTAAAACAAAATCACCAACCTGAAGATCTTCATTGGATCACGGAATTTGGCAAGAACCGTTCAAAACTTTCTCCAATGGTGATTTTCTTTTCACTTTTCACCAAGCTGTATTTTACTAAGTTCCCAATATTTTCTTTCTTCTCTAAATGATCTCCTGGTAACATCTCTGAATCATGCATTTTACCCTGGAAATCACCCAAAAATAAATCAAGGAAGAGTCTCTATTGATTTTCAAGAAACTAAGGGACAGATGGGCAATGCACAAAATTCATTTTCCACCCGTCAATTCCCTATTCTCCCGATTAACCACCTGTTGGGTGATTTTTATGCTCAGAAAAAGTTAGAAACCTACCCCTCTAAAACCAAATTTAATAACTCTCTTCATCTCCGAAATAATTTTTCATCTATATTTTAATATTTTATTGGGTAGTCAAAATGTCACTTTATTTAAATTGAATCAACCATTTCGATCACGAGAATTCTTTTAAATATATATATTTATATATTTTAAAATTTACCCATTTCAATTACTGTAACGATTTTCACCTTCATTTTAATATTTTACCCGAAAACCAATTTATCACATTATTTGATTTAAATAAATCCTATCGGTCACGAAATTCTTTTCCAACTATAATATTTAATAAATATCCCCCTTTTTTATATATTTTATTCAACTCTTTTTTATCTAAACATTTAAATTTAGGAATAGACTTTATTAATAATTACAAATTTGTACTTTATTTATATTTCAAAATAATAGTATACACCATCAAATTGTTATAACCTTTACATTAATTTAATATTTTAATTATTAAAATTCTCTTAATAATTTAATTTATTACTTTAATTAAATCACTATTACAAAAAAAATGAGCAACGAAACCCAAGGAAATGCTTGAACGATAATGAACAACCATGCCCAATACTTGAAACACATTAATTGTCTAGTAAACATGAATGGCAAAACAGACCAACATTAAATGAACAATTAAAAAGAACGACATGAAACAGAACGATACCATAACAAAATGGGATACTGACGAACTACATCGTCAAACAACAACAAGATGACAAACACGGACGAGGATGCTTTCTTGTCAACTCCCTAAACCACATCATATCCATTGGGTATGTTGGGCATGCTCAAACCCGATGGTGTGGGTGGAGTCGATTCCCAGCACCTGCAATCCTGCATAAAACAAAGTGTCGAAACAATATATATATCCAATGTCATACACACCATGAGAGAGAACTGCAATGTAGCAGGGCACTCACAGATGAGTGATGCAAAACCATCCCTCTCACTCAACTCTCAAACAATAACACATCATCATAAATATCATGAAGTGAGCATTAATCAAATTACATAACTACACAATATCGCATAATCAGGTAAAGATGAACACCATGCATCATTATATCATCATCATAAAACAGTATCATGTGCATCCAAACAAAACACACAAGTAAAATAGGTGAAACAATCACCATCATAGTCTCGAGTATGCATCAAACATAAACAGTATCCAAACAGTATTATAAGAGTAATAGTAACATGAGAGGCACTACACGATAGATTGTTCATTTGTATGTTTCATCTAATTAGGCTAACCTAATTGATGTTGTGTTTGTGAATGTAATGCATATAAATGTAAGATATTTTCAATGTTGTAGAAGATATTGATGTATGCATGAGTATGTGATGATGTGAAAAAGAGCAAAGTGTGATGTGAATGTGATGTGAAGAGTTACAGAGCAGATCTTGATAGCAATGAAGCATGAAGTGTGTAAGATCAGTTTATAGAGCTTAATTGGAACTGTCTTCAGCATAAGGTAAATGCATTGTATCAATTCAAATGTTTGGCAATGATCCACCCTTCTTCCTAACAGTGAGCCATCTCTTCTATTCTCTATTATTTGGATAGCGATTGCTTCAGACAGTGAGTCCACCTGGTAGTGAGCCTTTCTATAATATCTTATGATCGGTTGTAATATGTTGTGAGCTAATCCTCATCGTGGTTTTCCCCTTTTTGGGTTTTACACATAAATCTAGTGCTCTTGTGTTCTTTTATGTGATTCATTTCTTCTATGTTCATTTCCATTATTGCAAGTTTAATTATATGCATTAAATGAATGTTTGAAGTTGTCAAAGTTATAAATTCAGTGAATACTGATTCACCTCCCTCTTAGTATTTTGGGTGTTCAGAAAGTCTTGATATGAAGAGTGATAACATGAAGAAAAGTCTTTGAACCATCAAAACATGCAAGACCTATGATATACTTAAGCTCCTCTAAATTATCATCATGTCAAAGGGTAGGTAATTTGCATCTGTAGGAGGAATGAGACAATCTATAGTAGGATCCTTTGTGAGTGGAGAGATATAAGGGTCTCCACGGATATCCCAAATTCAAGTCTAAAGTGTGTGGGGACAATCAATGTCTGATACAACACATATAGTGTCATGTGATCAACACTAGAATAAGTCACTCCTACAACATGATCACTAATAATACCCCATTTTGAATAACTCCCTGGTGTCTCTAGTGTAGGTATGAGTCCATAAATATAAGGAAAAAGATCAAGCCGCTTGAGATGTGTCAAGATGTTATTTTTCCAATACTCATACTTATCCTTTTCCAAGATGACCACAGAAGGATGAACAAAAAAAATAAGTTATGTACTTTCTGAAATGAAAAAATAAGAGACTAATCATCTCAGTACATGTAAAGAAGATCAAATAAAGTCATACCAAGAAAATAGATCCTTTCCAAGTTCCAAAACCTCTAAGTAATTGATAGAAATGTGAAATCACAAAAAATTGAATAAAATGTACCGGGGGTAGATTCTACAAAAGTTGCATGAATGGATCTAAATAGCTCTGAAATACCTTTCCAACACGACTAGAATCATGAAAATTAGTGATACAAGAAAAAATTTATGATCTCAAAAGAAAAAATATATATATAACTTTGACTAAGAATAAAATAAACCAATAGAAAAATCTAATTTGATGAGACCTACACCACTATAAAGTTATCAAAACCAACTTTTTGATGATATCTTGTTTGCCCAATTTCGACACCATATGCCCAAGTTATGCCAAAAAGAAAGAAATAGCTCATTTAGGGAGAATGGGGGCTAGGAGGTCATACAACCATTTGTACTATTGACGTTAGTGTGATTTCATGTTGATATTAGTAGTATATTCCAAGGAATATATCATATTACTGCAAAACAAAATTTGACCCCCTGAAAAAAATTGTCACTAAAATATGCCTTCTCACATTGAAATATTCTTGTAGAAGATTATGTCTGCCAAGTTTTCACAAAACTCTTGAAATCATGTAGGTGTGGTTGGCATATTCAAATTGACCCTGAAATATTTCAAGAGTTGTCAAAGGGGTGTTGGTTGCTGCCAGGAACTGAGTTTAAAGGGTCATTAAGCATTTGCTGCTAAAAAATTTGTTTTTCTTTCAACTTCTCCAATTTTGATGAAACGAAAGGTGATCCTTACGTTTCTGGTCGTTTTGTACAAATGATAATGTTCAAGTTTTACTCCAAAAAGAGTTGATTTTTCCCTTAAGGCTAGATTTTTCAAAATTTAAATAGGAAGTTACAAATATGGTGCTCTAATACCATATTGGAGTTAATAGTGAACCCCACAGCTCCCAAAAATCACCTACAACTAAAGCACCTATCACAAAGGAGAGAACAAAGCAATGATTATGCTCATACAAACTTGAGAAGATAATTGGTCTACACAATCATCTGGTACGCCTTCTGTATTGAATAATGAATGTGAATTCATATGAATGATTACAAAATATAATGTAATGAATGCTTATAAAAACAAAAGTGCAAACCATAGATGATTATTAGATTAGATTGTGACAAGTGTCCAATCCTATGCAATGAGACAACTTTACCTATAAATAGCCCAATCTAATAATAGAAAAGCACTCCTAAGTTTAGCTTAAGGGTGAACCCACAATAGTGGGTTACAATTTTTTTCACGAACAAAAATTTAAAACACCCATCAAAAATTTTAGAACGGATTCAAATGAAGGGGCTTCATTTGAACATACATGTCTTAAAAAGCCTTCAAATGAGCCATACCTTCACACAAACCTTCAACTTGCATTCAAAGGTCCTCAATAAATACGATTTAAATCAAAATTTATGCGATTTAGGCGAAACATTAGCCAAAACATTATAAATATCTTTGATCGGCACCATTAGAGGGTCTTCATTTGAAGATTGGGCTTCAAATGAAGGGGGCTTCGAATGAAGACCTTTTTTTCACCTTGCCCACCCAATTTCAAAATTTATACACTTTTTTTACTTTCAAAGGTCGGTTTGGAGGTGCAAATGGATTCAACTTAATAAACGAAGTTAGAGGACTCTAGTCCTCAAAACATGCTTTCCAACAACTATAAATTTAACATATTTTGTTTTTATTTTATTTATTTTTTGGGTTTACTGAACATAGGTTTTTCATCAAACATCAAGTTCTTTGTTCTACAAGTGGAAAAATAGTAAATTAGTGGAAAAATTTTGAAAATTATTTACGCACTAGGTATTGGTGTCCTCGTTCCAACAAAAAAATTGAATTTCAATACATACAAAAAAATTTATACGAGACTAAGTACACCTATGTCTAAATTGTAATTGGTTTGACTTCAAAACTTAATTAAAAGAAAAATATTCAACAAAATATTATGAAATGAAATGCAAGCACTAGATATCGGTGTTACCAACCTAAATTCAAAATAATCAAAATTTTATCCTTTGTAGAAAAAATTTATGCGAAACAAAGTACACATCACTTTTTAAAAATGTTGTTTACTATTAAAAACTAGTTATCAAAGGAGACGCAAAAAAAAAAAAATTAAAAAAATACATTTAAAATCTACAGACAAAATCTCACAAATCACTAATTTATATCATCTTCAAATTCCTAATAGTTTAGCTACTACAGGTGTCAGAAAGTGAGGGTTTTGTTCAAAATGTTGCTTTCAATGTCAAGTTTGGCCAAAAAGTGTAACCCATTATTATGGGATGACCCGTTACAATTAAATTAATAAGGGACCTAATAATTAATTAATGAATAACTAATCATTACGTGATTATCCTAATTACTCCAAAAAGGGTTGCCTTCATGGATGGTAGAGTATGTACACTTTCAAACATATAGTACATATAACAAATTTGGCAAGAAACCTTATGTATCTGTCTAAAATGGTCATTTTAGAAATTCATTTCATATTTAATGGAAAATGTTATAGATTAGCTAGAGGTAATTTAGTTCTTGCAAAAGGACTCAAAGTATACCATGAGTGATGAAGGATAAGTGTTCCTCAATTATAATAGTTCCTTGAAGATATTGGGCTAAGGAAAAGTAGGGTTACCTTCATGCATGGTAGAGTATGTACACTCTTAAATGGATTATATATGCCAAGTTTGGAAAGAAACCTTATGTTTATATCTAAAATGGTTAGTTTATGAATTTGTGTCATATTTTATGGAAAAGCTTATAGATTAGCTAGTGGTAGTTTGGTGTTTACAAAAGGAGTGTGGCATACTACTCTATAAAGAATGGATAAGTCAACTTTATTTTATTATACTTGTTAATAAATATTTAACTAGCTCCCTTAGGGTGTATTTTTCCTCTATGCATTAGCTCGTGCATCGCAAAGTCAGCTCGGCCTTTTATCTAGGTTCTGCTCTCCCACTCCATGTGTCTACTCCTCGCAACTCCGAGTCTCAGCATTCCTTTCGCATCCCAGGAAACTCTGCTATGCCTCCACATGTTGCGGTTGCGAGATACTTTTGATCATGTTTTCTTGATGCCTCATCGGGCTCCAAAAGGCTGCCACGAAGCCCTTTTTCCCAAAAGGTTTTGGCGAGCCCCACGGTTGCTATCTGCGGTGTACACTTGCTACGTGTCTTCCATTCACAAATCTTTCAGTGCAGAGATGAAGTAGCAACCGCAGGCAGCAAAATGCTGCCATGCGTCTCTTTTATGCTCGGTTAGTAATCGTTCCCTTTATTGTTGATAAAGTGCTTGGCCCATTCGACATGTGTAGTGTTAACGCAGGTCCTCAGCGGCAAAAGAAAAGGATTCATACAGGCAGCGAAAGGTTGCCACGTGCCTAGCCAGCGGATCTCATATTAGGGCGATAGACTAGATGAACTGAATGATGTTATTGGCCACTACGTGTCATAATCATTTGCACAAGAGGGTGACACTTGTCTGATCGGGCCTAGTCGGGACCACCGCCATCGTTTGCAGAGGATGCACCTGTGCCTGGAGTGACTGGATGCTTGGTTCCAGATTGATTTTGTTGCAATGGCTTTGAGAATATTCCAATTTTTGCATCATTGACCGAGATTGCGAAATATTTTCTGTTGCTGCTCTCTAAAGCAGTGGGAAGTTTTCCTATTATATATACTTTTCTCTGTTATGAGAAAAGGGTTCAGGATTTGAAGGAAAACACCGGTTTCAATAAAAAGATGTCAGGCCTTTATTGTTGTTTTATTTTATTGCAAAAACTCTCAGATTGTGCCAATTGTTTGGCCTTTCTATTTTTTATGCTATTTGATCAAACCGTAAATTGTGTTTTTTATTATCTGGACATTTCATTTAAAAACTTCTATATATGTTGAATGCAAGTTTGTTGACCTGGATCATGTCTAATGACTCTTCTTGGTAGTAGGAATATATGCAATAATATTTTATGTCAATAAATGGATTGTCTATGTTGTGATCTTCAGTTTCTAATGTTCTAGAACACTTCAAACACCATTCAGGCCCTTAAATCTATCATTAATCGTGCCTATCATTAAGTCTTGGCGCATCGCCTTAGGTTAGACTTTATCTTATTATATTTGTTTATGTTTCCCTTTCCACCCCCCATTATAGAAGAAGTTGGCTTCTCTAAAAACCTGGAGGTCACTCAGTTTAGCGCAAAAGGTCCCCCATAAACTGAGTTTCCCATAAGACATTGTTACCTCGTCAAATTTTAGCGTCAATAGTTTATTCTTTTTTATGGCACACCCGGTGGGACCGAGCTTAAATGAAATTGTGTTTTAGAAGGGTGTATGAGCCATCAATCTATAACTAGATCCCAAACTGCAGGCAACCCTAGTTTAATAGTACCCCCACTGGGAACAGTGCGAGTCATAAATTAGTTGGTAAACGTTTCATTCCCACCACCCGTTCCTCTCACCATGTTGTCAGCCGCCAACAGAAATTATGTGGCATGGGACGCCGGAAGTCCCCTAGTAGCCCTAGTAGCACCCCCTGTCTGGGGCACTATTCTGGTTTCAGCCATGAAAGCTATACCCAAATTTACTGAAGATGGCTTAAGAACACCAGCAGAACATTTGTAGGATGTGGCGGATGTGTGTCTGGTACACAGGATTACAGCGCAGAATGTAGCTCTGAGGCTTCTCGCCGCATCTTTTAAAGGAAAAGCGTTGGATTGGTACCGAACACTATCACCTAATACTATTCGCACCTGGGACGAGCTCGGAAACTTGTTCTATGAGAGGTTCTCAAATGACAAAAATTGTTCTTCACTGTATTATCAACTATCAGTCATAAAACGAGCCCTCCAGGAGGCTCTGACAGACTTTAATGCCCGATTTCACACAAATTGGCAGAGGATTCATGTTACTATACGCCCAACTCCTGAGTTGGTGTTCATATTTTATCTAAATTCCATCAATTCTGACATTTTTGTGATGATCAAGTCTTTGGGAGGAGCTACTCTACCAGATACTTATGGTGTCACTATCAAAGCCAAGAATTATTTAATAGATTGTGGAAAATTTCCTCCTCGACCTATTATGTCGATATTTCCTAAAATATCAATCCCCGTGCAAGAGGTTGTGTCAACTAGCATTCCTGCAACTGCCCAGTCAATGTACACATATGCGGCCGCCCCACAAAATGTAGCCTCCACATCAGGTTCTTCCAAGGATGAAATGAGCGACCTCAAAGAGATGTTGCGAACCATGGAAAATTATATAACCACTCTTACACGGAACCAATCAACACCTCTGAAGCCTGCATACCAAAACTATCAAGGCGGGTGGTCCTCTTATCAGCAGAATCAATACCAGGGAATGCCTCACACAAATCCACTAGCTCTGACCGCAAATCAAATGGTGTCGATGCCTACTCCGTTGACGAGCGCATCGCCAAGCTCGAGTAGAGAATTAACCGCAAGGCATAATAACCTTATTAATGATATCAATCTGTGGTGCTTCCCTTGCAGCGATGTGCATATGCCCCAGAACTGTCCGCGTGGCAACTTACAACAAAAGGTGGCGGAGCAACGCAGCCAAGGCGCAGTAACAGAACATGGAGGTTATATATATGCCTCACCACAAATGGAGAGTGTGGCTCTTACCGCGCAAATGCAAGGAATTTCTTTAGAACAAGAATCTGATATTGCTCCTGATCACTCGCTTTTCTCCTGGATGGAGGAAGAAGAAACGATGTTTGCTAATGACGCGTTCATATCCAAAACACCGCAAGTGCAGTCTAATTATAACACACGCTCAAAGAGGAGATTCACCGGCGAGTCAGTTGTTTCGCATCTAGCCAGCCCACAACTCAAAGGTGTTTCCGATCAGATTCCTGGTACTTCTACTTCCCTGCTACCATCCCAACCACGGAAGGAAATTATTATAGCAAGAATCAAGGAGCAGAAACCTCTGAGCTTGTCACCTTTTAATGTGGTAGAACAATTGAAGAAATCATCCGCTAATGTGTCTCTACGGGACATTTTAGCTATCCCAAAGCAAAAGACGCTATTACAAAAGGCGCTTCAAGAAGAGGTCAACCCGGCACCAACAGAGTTGTTTGCAAGTGCAGAGGTTGTTAATCAAATATCGTCGGCTAAAGTCTTTACAAACAATACAAAGGAATCCCCTATTGAGGTTAGAGATAAGTTAAAACCCCAACCCTTCTTCTTGACTCTCATCATAGGAAAGAAGTTATTGCACAATGCTATGATTGATTTTGGCACTAGTACCACGGTTATGCCTAAACAGATAGCCGAAGCTTTAGGACTCAGCTACAAACCCATGAAAAGAGGGGTAATGCAGCTTGATGGGAACAAAGTTGAAACCGTAGGTATCATCAAAGCAATTCCTTTAACTCTATTTTCTTGCCCTAGTATCACGGTGTCGCAAGACACTGTGATCATAGATGTTCCTCCTATGTTTGGTCTCTATCTATCCTAAGAATTTACTTCAAAGGTGGGCGGATACCTATCCTTGGATTGGTCACATCTGATACTCAGGACCAAGCATGGTGCAAAAATGAAGATAGAATCAAAGGTTTTACATTCTGAACATGTAGCAGATGAAGCCTTTATCAATTTTGAAGTTGTGCATACCTCTATCACCAAGCAAGAAATATATTGCATTGAATTACTGGAGGAAGAAAAGGTGAGCAAAAAATGGAATGACAAAGAAGATGCTTTATTGAGTGAACACATGGACAATGATCCTTTCAGAAATTATCATGCTACAGGATTGGGCACCTATGTAATTTATGATGAAGACCAAGTGCTTCTGAAGGTCACCAAAGAGTCCAAGGGTAGCCAAGCAAATGAGCTTTGGACACTATACTTTGATGGAGCAAGAAGCAAAGTGGGTGTTGGAGCAGGAATATATCTAATATCCCCACAAAATGAAAAATTGTTAAGGTCTTTCTGTTTTCATTTTTCCTGTTCAAACAATGAGCCTGAATATGAAGGATTAGTTCATATTCCGAAATTAATAAAGAAACGAATGGGAATTAAGAATTTAATGGTGTTCAGAGATTCTGAACTAGTAATCAACCAAGTCCAAGGGACTTCTGCGGCAAGGAATGTTCGCATGAGATCCTATCGGCACCGAGTCTGGGACCTAATTGATGGTTTTGAAGCTTTCAAAATCCAAACTATTCCCTGAGGACAAAATAGTGATGCAGATCGCATGGCCGTGATTGGTTCTCAGTTTGACCATGCCTCTGACCTCATACATAACGAACATGGAATAAGAGTACTAGTTGATCGGCAACCCTAACAATGATCAGAGTTGGCAATTTTTTGAAAGTGATGAACACATCACCTTGTTTATCCAGCACTCAGGGGAGTTTGTCGATCAGCTTCAACCAAAGATTTTTGAAGCTTATGAAGGAAAAATTATGCAGCTCAAATCTAACAAGCTTCCAAAAGGATTGGTTACTCTTGAAAAAAAAATTGATTGTGATGATGCCCAAAATGATAAACAGAAGTTTGTAGCAGACACAAGTGATTATGTAAACCTTCGGTTCGCAGATGGCAAGAATCTTCGAGTCAGGAAAAATGTCCCGCACCATGATAAAGAAAGACTCATCATTTTCTGCGAAAAGTATGGAGTAGTTGCCTGGCCTTATGATGTTCTAGAGGGGTATGATCATGATATCATTCAGCACACTATTGAGCTAACAAAAGGTGCAAAACTAGTCCAGCAGAAATAGAGGCCAGTCAACCCTAAAATTGAAGCGCTAATAGCGCAAGAGCTAACTAAGCTCATTGAGTCACGCATTGTCTTCCCAATCAAGCATAGTACCTAGGTATCTAATCTGGTCTCGGTCCAAAAGAAGAATGGAGATATTTGTTTGTGTGTGGACTTCCGAGACCTAAACAGAGCATCTCTAAAGGACCACTATCTGTTGCCTTCTATGGAGTCAATATTACAAACGGTTGCAGGATCTGAAATGTTTTCTTTGCTGGACAGTTTCTCCGGCTACAATCATATCCGAGTTAAGGAATGGGATCAGCACAAGACTACGTTCACCACAAAGTAGGGAACATTTGCATATGCTAAATTTCCTTTTGGTTTATCCAATGCAGGGGCAACATTCCAGCGGGCGATGGACATTACATTCAACGAACTAATCAGTAAGTTTATTCTAATTTATTTGGATGATCTTACTATGTTTTCTAAATCTAAGGATGATCATTTTGATGATCACTTAGAATTAGTTTTTCAAAAGTGTTAGGAATTCGAAGTTTCCCTAAATCTAAAGAAGTGCGTATTCGAAGTACCGCAAAGCAAGCTATTAGGACATGTTGTATCTAAGGAAGGGGTTTCAATTGACCCCAAACGGGTGAAAGCTATCAAGGAACTCCCCCTTCTGGTGAATAAGAAAGGCGTTCAGTCTTTCCTAGGCAAAGTAAATTTTGTTAGAAAGTTTGTTTCTGACTTTGCGAGAATAATTAAGCCGATCACTCTGATGCTTAAGAAGGATCAGGCATTCAAGTGGACGACTGAAGCTCGGAAAGCCTTTGAAAAGTTCAAGGAAGCTATTTCCACAGCTCTGGTACTGGTTAATCCAGATCAATCTAAGGATTTTATAATGTATGCATTTAGTAGCAAGTCAAGTATCGCTACTGTCCTAACCCAAAAGGATGATGAAGGAAAAGAAGAACATCCAGTGGCGTTCTACTCCCAGACCCTGAAGGAATATGAGGTGAATTATAATTTCGTCGAAAGGCAGGCCTTTGCAATAGTGAAGGGACTTAAAAAAAATTTCCATCTAATTTCCTGCAACAAGGTGTTTGTGTATGTCACATATTCCAGTGTGCGCGAATATATCATGGAAGGGGAAATCACAGGAAAAAGAGATAATTGGAGCACCAAGATCCTGGAATATGACATTGAGGTCAAACCTACTAAAACTATTAGAGGAAGAGGATTGTGCGAAAACATGGCGCAAAACAAGGATATACCTGTGGCAGCAGAGCAACCAGATCTCGTCTTGATGAATGAATCAGAATCGGAGGGTTGCTGGCTGACTAATAGAATGAGGTTCATGCAAACCAGAAATTATCCGCCAAGTCTCTCATCCCAAAAAAGGAGATATTACCGGCTACAAAATTGTGGATATACGCTAGTAGAGGGAGTCCTTTTCAAAAGGAATTTCAATGGCGTTCCCCTGTGATGCATTACTTCAAAGAAAGCAAAGAGGATCCTCGACGCGTTCCACAACAGCGCTACGAGCGGACACTTCTCTGCTAAGACCACCGCTATTAAGATCATGCGTGTTGGTTACTATTGGCCTACACTTTTTAACGACTCCCACTTTGTGGTAAAATCTTGCAAAAAATGCCAGTTCTTTACTGACAGAAGGAAGAATTTCGTAATTCCTCTCAAACCCATAGTGGCGGACAAACCGTTTGCACAATGGGGCCTGGATTTCATTGAAATGATTAACCCAACTTCTAGTGTTGGACACAAGTGGATTTTGACCACCACGGATTACTTCACAAGATGGACGGAGGTCATTCCGCTTAAAAGCGCAATAGAAATAGAGATTGTAGATTTCCTCAAAGAGCTAGTGACAAGGTTCGGTCCTCCGAAGACTATCATTTTGGATAATGCTAGAGCTTTCCTAGGCACAAAGGTATGTCACTTTGCATTAACGAATGGCATATTCCTCAAGAAATCATCAAATTATTACCCACAAGGAAACGGCCTAGCAGAGTCAACAAACAAGAGCCTAGTTCAACTACTTAATAGAATTGGTTCAGAACACCAGAGGGAGTGGCATAAAAATCTTTGAGCAGCGCTCTAGGAAAACCGCACAACCCCTAAGCAAGTCCTTAAGACTTTGCCTTATGAGTTGGTATATGGGAAAGAGGCGATGTTACCTATATCTATCGAGATCTTGCACTCCAATTGTTGAAATCCCTCGAGATAGAACAAAATGGCGCCATGGAAGTTTGGCTTGTTGAACTGTTAGAAGTGCAGGAAAAAAGGGAGAATTCCCTAATAGCCATGACAAACCGTCAACAAGTGGTCAAGCGATGGTTTGAAAAGAAGGCTTCCGACCTAAAGTGCAGAGACTTAGTACTGAAATATGATAAAAGGGCTGCTAATCCAGGTCAGCATGGTAAATTTAATAGCCTATGGGAAGGTCCCTTTAAAATCATTCGGTGCAAATAACATAACACTTTCAAGTTAGAAAATATGGAACAGGAACCCTTAGGAATATCGGTTAATGGGATTCATCTTAAGTTGTTCCATTAGGTGTTGAGTTCTATTTTTGTACATATGTAAATAGTGCTTTTATTTTATTTCCCTTTCTTTGGCTGGTCTTTTTCGAAATTGGTTTGTGCTTCTACGAAATTAACCCATTATTACGGAGGGTGGAATAGCAGGATTGTTTTACATAAAACACACCCATGTGCAGAGAAATAACACATATGTTATAAAATCCCATAAAACTGAAATGGAGAATGAAAGAAAGAGTCATGGATTTTTAAAAAAAAAGATATATATCTATTTATATATATTCTTCAATTTTTACATTTCAAAATGGCTGGGGAAGCCATAATCCAAAAAGTATACAAGTATTCAAGCTATTCTTTTATATATGCAAAATGATAGCCTTTTTTCAGGCTTATATACAAACTATTGGGCAGGTGGTCTATGCAACAGTGGGAAATAAAGAAAACAGGGAGGCATTTTTTTTTGGAGCAAAGAGGGTTTTCATCCAAGGGCACGAGAGGCAGCAATTGACGCATCAATGGTAGCATCTACCTCTTCCTCGTCAGTAGGTTCTTTGGCAGTAGAAGCAACATTGTTTGGAACAACCACCATTGGCGGGAGAAATACCAGGTTCCTGAAGTCAGTATACCAATCTATGTCGTAGAAAGGTATCACGTTGTAACTGCGGAACAGGAAGTGCAATGCCTAGGTAGCCCTCTGTTGATGCTCGTCGCGTGTTTGAAGGCGGAATCCACTGAGAAACGGCAGCCACATGACTACCGCTTCTTCCTCGATGTAGCAACAGAGGTCGCTGGCTGACGGCAGACCTACCCCATATGCAGCGTGAGCAACAACTTCACCAAGGCCATTCAAGTACTTTTGGGGAAATATTTCTTTGACCAGCTTTAGGATGAGAGGCCTAGGGATGCCAATGTCTAACATAGATGCCACGAAGTGGAAACATATATCAGTGTTCACACGATATTTGTCCTCATATTATATGCAGTCTTTACCCAGAACCCATTGTATGGCTATCAAGACCAATGAATGCTTATTCTTGGTCATTCTTTTCACCCTCTTAGTAGAAACCTCCCCTAGAAACGTTGTCTATGACTTATAGGAGGTTAGATGAACAGGAGTATCCATAATTCTAACACTATGCCTATGCTTTTTAGCCAATATTGAAATTTACTTATTGAACCTAACCTATAAGAAAACTTGCTTAAAACATTGCTAACAACCTATCACTGCTCAAATACTAAGTATGATTCCCTCACTACTTACCGGCCTATTTATAGAAAAAATGACAAGACGCATGCTAATCCGTTTTGAGAAAATGTGATAATAACTAGATGCCAACTTGAAAGGTGTGCCTGCGTTTGCTCACATTTCTGGGCCAATTGCATCTGCGGAGGTACGACTCAATGCGTGCTAGATTAATAGGAGCTAATTAATTAGCTTTAAAAAGGTGGCGCTCATTGACAGTAAGCCGCACGATTGTAGGCTATTGTGTCATCTCACAAGCGTTTCCCAGAGCCAAAGGAAATATTCATATCTTTTCAGGTCGTCGTCATTTGCTTTGGCATAATCATTCCAGCCAGAATATTAATTACCAGCACATACTAACGCAAGGTTAGAAAGCAAATTTTTGGATCAAGTTCCAAGGGAATCACAGCATATCACACGATTGTCGAACGCAATAATGAACTCCTTTCGCCTCAAAATGGAAAGTAGTTCATTTTGCACGAATTACAAAATTAATGGTACATGCCGAATTAAATGCAAAAAGCATGTTTTCATCTACCACCTTGAGGAAAGATAGACAAATATTGCATGAAAAGGCTTAATAAATCAAATTCTTTTCACAAATGTCAAAGCTAGAGGTGCAGAGTTATTTTTTTAGTGTATCCAGAGCCGAGGAAAATTGCAGAGTCTATAACTCACAAAGGTCTTCATCCAAAGAGAGATGTCGGAGAGTTCATCTCAGCCAGTGCAAGAGGAAATTATCCAGGAGCTGTTTACAGCCATATGGTAATCAGAGGGTGTATATGTCTATGAGGATTTGGTGTATGCTACGCCTAGTATACCAAGCAAGCCGAAGAGGGCATATACAGAAGAGTTGAAAAGGCCTAGGGATTTTAGAAACAAGAAAAGGGTTGAAGAGAAATGGGATAATATCTATGATCCAATCCTCGTAAAAAACCCTAAGTCCTTAAGAGAAGCATACTGCGCAAGGTTGACAACACCAAAGGCAGAAAAATCTACAGCAAAGAAAATTTGGTACAGTGGTCTTCCACAATACATGGTCCCGCTGGTGCACTACTACTCAGAGATAGTTGACTCTGCCATCCAGCGTTATAACCCTAACACCCACTACATTGTGGACCAAAACTTAAGGGTTCACATCACCCCATAGGCCATCTGGCATATTCTATGCATCCCAGACCCAAGTAAAAGAAGAGAGAACATTGAGTAATTTTACCCTGGCAAAGGAGAAAAAACATGGAGGGTGATGAAAAAGAACTCAAAGTTCTTATTGGAGGAGACTGGTAAGAAAGTCATCCCAGTCGCTAAACTGCCAAGTATTCTATTTTCGCGCGGTGCGTTACACGAGAATTTACAAGATGCCATGTCCATGCTAGCTTTTGTGTGCAGCCGAAACTCCGATGAGATGGTGGAAACTTTTCAACTGGGACCGGCATTCCAATTCTGCAAGTAGCATGATACCTTCTCGTATGATTTTGCTAAGTTCATGGTAGAGGAAATGATATGGAAAATAAAGAATTACTCGGCGGAGGCAAAGTTTAGATTTCTTTCTTTCCTGGTTCACATGTTTCTACATCAAAACCCTGATTTCTTCGCCCGATATTTTCAATTATCAATTTTTGATGAGCAAGGTAAGAGGAAGCCAATGTCCACATGGACGCCTTTTCTTTCCATATCATATGATTATTATGCATTTTCATACTATTTCATAACTCCAGTATTGCATGATTTAATCAGAAAAGGTGACATAATTCGGCTCAACAAGGAGCAGACTGGATATATGCAGAGTTTCACTCCTGCCTGTGACTGGTTCTTAGGAACAGAGTTCACAATTCTCCGGATGCGAGGCTTCACTGGTCAACCTTTCCTGCTCCCATCCTATGTCATAGATAGGGTGCTCGCACTAGAAATGTTTCGGTAGGTGTGTATCATTGATTTTACCTTCTGCAATAGCAAAAGTGTCAAGAAGAAGGGATTCTTCTCTTGTCCGAAGAATTTCAAGTCGGTAACTCTGATAAAGAAACAATCAAACCAATTATTGGAGGATAAACTGGCTCATCTAGGGTTGGTGCTAGTAAATGATAAGTTGGAATACAACCCTTTCAATGACTTTCCAGAGCCGCATATGAAAGTTACACATGTTCACCGACCTTACTAGGAGAAGCGGCGTAACCCACGGGCAGACAAGGATGAAAATTTTATTGAATTGGCACGTATTCCTACGCAAGATACTAGAGGGCCATGGCACAAGTTCTAATTTATTGTAGCGATGGCCCAAGATAATGTCCATATGGAGCGCGCCATGTACAATAAGTTGAAGAAAGATGAGGAGTAGAGTGCTAAAAAAATAGAGGCTTTCTAGAAGTATCGCCAAGAAATAGGGCAATTAGATGCCCCTTACGACAGCCTGAAGGATGACAAGGAATTTGAAATATGGTGGAATGAGGGCCACCCCAGCCCAATCTCTAGTATTAATAGGAGTGGAGACATGGGGGAAGAGTCTGAAGAGCAGGAAGAGGAAGCGGAGACATCTGCCTCCTCTGTGCCGAAGGAGAAAGGCCCCAAACAGCCCGCCTATGTGGCCACGAATGTGCGTTTTAATATATCAAGGGCCTCGCGTACACTCACTTGGTCCGCTAAGCTAGCCAGGTTATCACTACAGCAAATGGCAATAGCTTTCGAAGCTTGGGAGACCCCACCTTCAAAACGGTAGCGCACGAAGAGCATTATCGGAGAAGGTTCGCAAGAACCCGCCAAAAGAAAAGTTCTTGCAGCTAGCCAGGAGCCTGAGGTTGAGGAGGAGTTGCTAATGATTTTGGAGCCGCCATCGACCAGTCAACATGTAAAATTTTCTCCTTCTTCCCTTGCTTCTCATTTATTGGTATCTGCCCCTGCCTCACCAGCGATCCCTACAATGAGTGTTGGCCCTCTGCCTTCCACTTTTAATCCAACATATTCAAGAGGTTTCGCCCAATTTTCGCAAACCACTCCGCTTGGCCTTACTCCTCTGCGGACCCTTACACTTGCTGCTACCGCTCAGACTCTCCTTTCCTCGCTTGCGGAAAACATACCCTTGCGAGTGCCCCTTCTTTTTTCGCTATTACTATAAATCCTCTTCCATTGCAACAGGCTGACACCACATTCACAACTCCTCCACCATCCCAACCTATGAGTCCTGTAGCTGATTCACCAATTCAATCATTACAAATGACTAGCCCTTTTGTTGGGCCTCAAACCAAACTTTGGAACGTACCCCACTTCTCCCCGCAAACTGTCACTCTTCAGAAGAAACAAATGTATGCGCCTATGAGAGTTACCTATACCTATGCCCTTCCTTCTAGTGCTCATTTCGCAGGTGGACTAGTTTTATCGCCAACCAAATTTATGGCACAGATTGATTGTGGAAAGGAGGCACGCGCAAATAGAATGCGAAAGCGCAAGGAAAAAGATGATAGTGCTTCTACTAAGCCAAAAATACACTCTTTATGATGAGGCCCGGCAGGAATTGAAGTTTTCAACCATATACCCAAGGGTAACCAAGCCTCAGGGGGAAATGCACCTGGAAGATTATGAGATATATGTGGTAGGGCTCGACATAAAGGTGGCTCGACCACAAGATAAAATTCAAATCATGGAGGAAATGCAACAGGTAGCCACTTTCGACTTCCTTAAAATTGGTTGCCAGCTAAAGAAGAAGGATGAGCAGCTTAAAGCAGCAAGAGAAAGGGTTAGTTTTTTGGAGCAAAAGGAGAAATCCTTGGAGGCAGATGTCGCATGTTTGAGGGAAAGGGCGCTAGCAGCAGAAGATGAGAAGAATAGACTTCAGGGTGAACTTTCGAAGACTCAGGCTACTGACCCTGCCATGATAAAAGAACTATGGTCTAAGAATCAGGAGACGAAATAGAATCTGCGACTGAAGAATGAAGAACTGGAGTGACTTCGCCTTGAGTATAGTCAAGGAATGGCATGGGGGAATGAAGCATTGGAGCACCAACAAGCACAATATGAGTAGAAAATACAAGAAAAAAAGGCTAAATTTAAGGGCCTAAAAGCTCAAATAGAAGAACTCCAAAAGACAAAGTCTTCTCTGGACACAGACTTAGCAAATCACTCCCGAGCTGAGGAGAATTGGAATAAAGAAATGAGCAGCTCTGTGGAATAGCTAGCATCCGAGAAAAAGAAAAGAGAAAAATTGGCTGAGGCCATTATTTCAAGAGATGTAGAGATTGTTTCTCTTAAAAGCTCCCTCTTATCTCCCTCTGCATAGCCAAACATCATTTTGTTGGTTAGGTAGTTATACATCTCTCACTGGGAAAAGATTAAAGCCTTTTTCCTAACACTGTAGCCTACCCTCTGATTCATTGCCAAAACATCAAAGCTAAGCCAGGAGGCTCATGATACTATTGAGCAGTTCCCACGGTTCATCTTGGAGAAGGTTTTGGAAGCAAAAGATCTGCTCACTGAGCTATACTCGGTCTCTGATGAAAACCTTGCCAGAGTAGGTATTGAAGATCAGGATGTTGTTGCCCAAATGGAAAATAAGTTCATCCATTGCCACTCTGTCTTTCAGCACACTAAAGCAGCCACGGCTATTTTGAGTAAGACATTGGACAACATACAAGGGAGTTTCTCTGAGTTAAGCAAGATGGGTTTGTCGTCCCCGTTCCTTGAAGATGGCTATATTGCCATGGCTGAACAGATTGCGGAAAAGATAGAAGAGAAGGAAAATGATCTAGAGGCTTTCAGGGATTTCAGTCATCCTCCCACGGTGACCAACATTGAGGGAGTGATTCATCCGCTTGCACAGCTACTATTTCATTGTGAGGCAGGGGCCAGTTTACCCAATGCGCTACCTCACAAAGAAAATATTGATCTAAATGGAGCGCAGGAGAATTTACGCAATATGGTGAAGTCATCTGAGGATGAATGGTCGCCTCTGCAGGTGGCCCTTTACAATCTCTAACTCCATTAGCTAACAAAATGGCACTCTAGCCTGAAAACCAAAGAAATTTTGGGTTCTTTGTTCGTTAGTCGAAACGCCCCTGATAGTCGCCAAAAGTTGTTAATAAATATTTAACTAGCTTCCTTTGGGTGTATTTTTCCTCTATGCGTCGGCCCATGCATCACAAATTCAATTCAGCCTTTTATCTAGGTTCTGCTCTCCCATTCCACGTGTCTGCTCCTCGCAGCTCCGAGTCTCGGCATTCCTTTCGCATCCCAGGAAACTTCAATATGCTTCCACGTCTTGCGGTTGCGAGATACTTTTGATCATGTTTTCTTGATGCCTCATCGAGCTCCGAAAGGCTACCATGAAGCCCTTTTTCCCAAAAGGTTTTGGCGGGCCCCACGGTTGCTATCTGCGGTGTTCTCTTGCTACGTGTCTACCATTCGCAAATATTTCAGCGTAGAGATGAAGTAGCAACCGTGGGAAATGAAATGCTGCCACGCGTCTCTTTTGCGCCCGGCTAATAATCATTCCCTTTATTGTTGATAAAGTGTTTGGCCCATTCGACATGTGTAGCATTAACGCAGGTCCTCAATGGAAAAAGAAAAGGGTTCATACGGGCAGTGAAAGGCTGCCATGTGGCTAGCCAGCGGATCTCATATTAGGGTGATAGACTAGATGAACCGAATGATGTTATTGGCCACTACATGTCATAATCATTCGCACAAGAGGGTGACACTTGTCTGATCGGGCCTAGTCAGGACCATAGCCATCATTTGCAAAGGATGCACCTATGCCTGGAATGACCGGATGCTTGGTTCTGGATTGATTATGTTGCAACGGCTTTGGGAATATTCTAATTTTTGCATCATTGACCAGGGATTGCGAAATATTTTTTGTTGCTGCTCTTTGAAGCGGTGGGAAGTTTTCCTGCTATATATACTTTTCTCTGTTATGAGAAAGCATTCAGAATTTGAAGGAAAACGTTGGTTTCAGTAAAAAGATGCCAAGACTTTATTGTTGTTTTATTTTATTGTAAAAACTCTCAGACTATGCCAATTGTTCAGCCTTTCTATTTTTTATGCTATTTGATCAAACTGTAAATTGTGCTTTTTATTGTCTCCAGACATTTCATTTAAGAACTTCTATATATGTTGAATGCAAGTTTTCTTACCTAGATCATGTCTAATGACTCTTCTTGGCAGTAGGAATGTATGCAATATTATTTTATGTCAATAAATGGATTGTCTATGCTGTGATCTTCAGTTTCTAATGTTCTAGAACACTTCAAACACCATTCAGGCCCTTAAATCTATGATTAATCGTGCCTATCATCAAGTCTTGGCACATCGCCTTAGGTTAGACTTTATTTTATTATATTTGTTTATGTTTCCCTTTCCACCCCCCATTATAGAAGAAGTCGGCTTCTCTAAAAACCCGTAGGTCACTCAGTTTAGCGCAAGAGGTCCCCCATAAACTGAGTTTCCCATAAGACACTGTTACCTCGTCAAATTTTGGTGTCAACAGTACTAATATCACTACATGACTACATTTAAATTAGGGCTATTGTGGCATTTGGGGTTAGGTTATTTCAATGAAAAAGGTCTAAAAGCATTCGTGAGAAAAGATATGATGGAAGGTCTTGTTGATTGTTCTATTGGTATTGACGTTTGTGAGGATTGTGTGCTAGGTAAAAAATAGAGTGTAGTTCAATTATATAATCAAAAGAGTAAAGTGAATTTTGGACATGATATATAGTGGTGTTTGATCTTATGGATATCCCACCCATTCCTAAGTATCTATGCTACTTGGCATTAACTAATGATTATTCTAGGTATTCTTAGATATATTTTCATAGAAATAAATTCAATATGTTTCTCGAGGTTAAGGTTTTAAAATCTCTTATGAGGAATTAGATTGGTATGAAAATAAAGGTACCTAGGACAAAAAATGTGATGCACTCTACTCAAAGTATTTTGATGCACTGTATAAGCATGTATAAATTTTCAAGTAGAAGACTACCCCATACACACCATAGTAGAATGGAGTGGCTAAAATTTGAACACCTTTCTTGATCAAGCCAATAGTATGTTGAGTAATTCACACGTGGGATAAGATTTTTTTTTATTTGGTTAGTGCTTGGGTATGTGCAGGATCATCATGGAAAAAACAGGCCCTTAAGTGGCAATGAAAATTCAGAAAAATCAGAGTTAGACAACTTGACATAAAATTATGAATAAGTTATCTATATTATTTCAAAAATATGTAAGAACAGAATCTGTGGAAAATTGAATGTAGTTTCTAAACTACTAAGTTTATTTTATTTTTTTAAAATTCTATTTGGTGAAAATTTGAATTTTCAATGCAGTAGTACTTAAATTTCAAGGAAAAAATAAGAAGTAGGTGTCTGTCTGACCACCCTAACCACAATAAAATGATAATATTTTTTTATAATATTTTAGATATAAGTAGAGGACTCATGTCCAGATGTGACACATATTTTTTTGTAATTTTTTCCAAGTAAATAATTAATTATGAATTTTTTATACAACT
>VDFB02161786.1:37365-88712 GCA_007258455.2 Sequoia sempervirens
GGTCGAGCCACCTTATGTTGAGCCCTACCACATATATCTCATAATCTTCCGGGTGCATTTCCCCCTGAGGCTTGGTTACCCTTGGGTATATGGTTGTAAACTTCAATTCCTACCGGGCCTCATCATAAAGAGTGTATTTTTGGCTCAGTAGAAGCATTGTCATCTTTTTCCCTGCGTGTGTGCATTCTACTTGCATGTGCCTCCTTTCCACAATCAATCTGTGCCATAAATTTGGCTGGCGACGAAACTAGTCCACCTGCGAAATGAGCACTAGAAGGAAGGGCATAGGTATAGGTAACTCTCATAGGCGTGGACATTTGTTTCTTTTGAAGAGTGATAGTTTGCAGGGAGAAGTGGGGTACATTCCAAAGTTTGGTTTGAGGCCCAACAGAAGGGCTAGTCATTTGTAATGATTTGGTGAATCAGCCGCAGGACTCATAGGTTGGGATGGTGGAGGAGTTGTGAATGTGGTGTCAACCTGTTGTGATGGAAGAGGATCTATAATAATAGCGAAAAAAGAAGGGGCACTCGCAGGGGTATGTTTTCTGCAAGCGAGGCAAGGAGAGTCTGAGCGGTAGCAGCGGATGTAAGGGTTCGTAGAGGAGTAGGGCCAAGCGGAGTGGTTTGCGAAAATTGGGTGAAACCTCCTGAATATGTTGGATTAAAAGTGGAAGGCAGAGGGCCAACACTCATTGTAGGGATCGCTGGTGAGGCAGGGGCAGATACCAAGGAATGAGAAGCAAGGGAAGAAGGAGCGAATTTTACATGTTGACTTGTCAATGGCGGCTCCACAATCGTCAGCAACTCCTCCTCAACCTCAAACTCCTGGCTAGCTGCAAGAACTTTTCTTTTGGTGGGTTCTTGCGAACCTTCTCTGATAATGATCTTCATGCGCTACCATTTTGTAGGTGGGGTCTCCCAAGCTTCGAAAGCTATTGCCATTTGCTGTAGTGATAACCTGGCTGGCTTAGCAGACCAAGTGAGTGTACGCGAGACCCTTGATATATTAAAACACACATTCGTGGCCACATAGGCGGGCTGTTTGGGGCCTTTCTCCTTCGGCGCAGAGGAGGCAGATGTCGCCGCTTCCTCTTCCTGCTCTTTGGACTCTTCCCCTATGTCTCCGCTCTTATTAATACTAGAGCTCAGGCCGGGGTGGCCCTCATTCCACCATATTTCAAATTCCTTGTCATCCTTCAGACTGTCGTAAGGGGCATCCAGTTGCCCTATTTCTTGGCGATACTTCTAGAAAGCCTCTATTTTTTCAGCACTCTACTCCTCATCTTTCTTCAACTTATTGTACATGGTGCGCTCCATGTGGACATTATCTTGGGCCATCGCTACAATAAATTAGAACTTGTGCCATGGCCCTCTAGTATCTTGCATAGGAATACATGCTAATTAAACAAAATTTTCATCCTTGTCTGCCCGCGGGTTACGCCGCTTCTCCTAGTAAGGTCGGGGAACATGTGTAACTTTCATATGCGGCTCTGGAAAGTCATTGAAAGGGTTGTATTCCAACTTATCATTTATTAGCACCAACCCTAGATGAGCCAGTTTATCCTCCAATAACTGGTCCGATTGTTTCTTTATCAGAGTTACCGACTTGAAATTCTTCAGACAAGAGAAGTATCCCTTCTTCTTGACACTTTCGTTGTTGCAGAAGGTAAAATCAATGATACACACCTACCGAAACATTTCTAGTGTGAGCACCTTATCTGTGACATAGGATGGGAGCAGGAAAGGTTGACCAGTGAAGCCTCACATCCAGAGAATTGTGAGCTCTGTTCCTAAGAACCAGTCATAGACAGGAGTGAAACTCTACATATATCTGGTCTGCTCCTTGTCGAGCCGAATTATGTCACCTTTTCTGATTAAATCATGCAAGACCGGAGTTATGAAATAGTATGAAAATGCATAATAATCATATGATATGGAAAGAAAAGGCGTCCATGTGGAAATTGGCTTCCTCTTACCCTGCTCATCAAAAATTGATAATTAAAAATATCGGGCGAAGAAATCAGGGTTTTGATGTAGAAACATGTGAATTAGGAAAGAAAGAAATCTAAACTTTGCCTCCGTCGAGTAATTATTTATTTGCCATATCATTTCCTCTACCATGAACTTAGCAAAATCATACCAGAAGGTATCATGCTGCTTGCAGAATTGGAATGCCGGTCCCAGTTGAAAAGTTTCCACCATCTCATCGGAGTTTCGGCCGCACACAAAAGCTAGCATAGACATGGAATCTTGTAAATCCTCATGTAACGCACCGCGCGAAAATGGAATACTTGGTAGTTTAGCGACTGGGATGCCTTTCTTACCAGTCTCCTCCAACAAGAACTCTAAGTTCTTTTTCATCACCCTCCATGTTTTTTCTCCTTTGCCAGGGTAAAAGGACTCAATGTACTCTCTTCTTTTACTTGGGTCTGGGATGCATAGAATATGCTAGATGGCCTGTGGGGTGATGTGAACCCTTAATTTTTGGTCCACGATGTAGTGGGTGTTAGGGTTATAATGCTGGATGGCATAGTCAACTATCTCCGGGTAGTAGTGCACCAGCGGGACCATGTATTGTGGAAGACCACTGTACCAAATTTTCTTTGCTGTAGATTTTTCTACCTTTGGTGCTGTCAACCTTGCATAGGATGCTTCTCTTAAGGACTTAGGGTATTTTACGAGTTGTGGATCATAGATATTATCCCATTTCTCTTCAACCCTTTTCTTTTTCTAAAATCCCTAGGCCTTTTTAGCTCTTCTGTATATGCCCTCTTCGGCTTGCTTGGTATACTAGGCATAGCATACACCAAATCCTCATAGACATATACACCCTCTGATTACCGTATGGCTGTAAACAGCTCCTAGCTAATTTCCTCTTGCATTGGCTGAGATGAACTCTCTGAAATCTCTCTTTGGATGAAGACCTTTGTGAGTTCTAGACTCTGCAATTTTTCTCGGCTTTGGATACACTAAAAAAACAACTCTGCACCTCTAGCTTTGGCATTTGTGAAAAGACTTTGATTTATTAAGCCTTTTCATGCAATATTTGTCTATCTTTCCTCAAGGTGGTAGATGAAAGCATGCTTTTTGCATTTAATTCAGCATGTACCGTTAATTTTGTAATTCGTGCAAAATGAACTACTTTCCATTTTGAGGCGAAAGGAGTTCATTATTGCGTTCGACAATCGTGTGATATGCTGTGATTCCCTTGGAACTTGATTCAGAAATTTGCTTTCTAACCTTGCGTTAGTATGCGCTGGTAATTAATATCCTGGCTGGAATGATTATGCCAAAGCAAACGATCACAGCCTGAAAAGATATGAATATTGCCTTGGGCTCTGGGAAACGCTTATGAGATGACACAATAGCCTACAACCGTGCGGCTTACTGTCAATGAGCGCCACCTTTTTAAAGCTAATTAATTAGCTCCTATTAATCTAGCACGCATTGAGCCGTACCTCTGTAGATGCAATTGGCCCAGAAATGTGAGCAAACGCAGGCACACCTTTCAAGTTGGCATCTAGTTATTATCACATTTTCTCAAAATGGATTAGCATGCGTCTTGTCATTTTTTCTATAAATAGGCCGGTAAGTAGTGAGGAAATCATACTTAGTATTTGAGCAGTGATAGGTTGTTAGCAATGTTTTAAGCAAGTTTTCTTATAGGTTAGGTTCAATAAGTAAATTTCAATATTGGCTAAAAATCATAGGCATAGTGTTAGAATTATGGATACTCCTGTTCATCTAACCTCCTATAAGTCATAGACAACGTTTCTAGGGGAGGTTTCTACTAAGAGGGTGAAAAGAATGACCAAGAATAAGCATTCGTTGGTCCTGATAGCCATAAAATGGGTTCTGGGTAAAGACTGCATATAATATGAGGACAAATATCGTGTGAACACTGATATATGTTCCCACTTCGTGGCATCTATGTTAGACATTGGCATCCCTAGGCCTCTCATCCTAAAGCTGGTCAAAGAAATATTTCCCCAAAAGTACTTGAATGGCCTTGGTGAAGTTGTTGCTCATGCTACATATGGGGTAGGTCTGCCGTCAGCTAGCGACCTCTGTTGCTACATCGAGGAAGAAGTGGTAGTCGTGTGGCTGCCGTTTCTCAGTAGATTCCACCTTCAAACACACGACAAGCATCAGCAGAGGGCTACCCAGGCCTTGCACTTTCTGTTTCGCAGTTACAACATGATACTTTCTATGACGTAGATTGGTATATTGACTTCAGGAACCTGGTATTTCCCCCACCAATGGTGGTTGTTCCGAACAATGCTGCTTCTATTGCCAAAGAACCTGCTGATGAGGAAGAGGTAGATGCTACCATTGATGCGTCAATTGCTGCCTCTCGTGCCCTTGGATGAAAATCCTCTTTGCTCCAAAAAAAATGCCTCCTTGTTTTCTTTATTTCCCACTGTTGCATAGACCACCTGCCCAATAGTTTGTATATAAGCCTGAAAAAAGGCTATCATTTTGCATATATAAAATAATAGCTTGAATACTTGTATACTTTTTGGATTATGGCTTCCCTAGCCATTTTGAAATGTAAAAACCGAAGAATATATATAAATAGATATATATCTTTTTTTTTAAAAAATCCACGACTCTTTCTTTCATTCTCCATTTCAATTTTATGGGATTTTATAACATATGTGTTATTTCTCTGCACATGGGTGTGTTTTATGTAAAGCAATCTTGCTATTCCACCCTCCATAATAATGGGTTAATTCCGCAGAAGCACAAACCAATTTCGAAAAAGACCAGCCAAAGAAAGGGAAATAAAATAAAAGCACTATTTACATATGTACAAAAATAGAACTCAACACCTAATGGAACAACTTAAGATGAATCCCATTAACCGAGATTCCTAAGGGTTCCTGTTCCATATTTTCTAACTTGAAAGTGTTATGTTCTTTGCACCGAATGATTTTAAAGGGACCCTCCCATAGGCTATCAAATTTACCATGCTGACTTGGATTAGCAACCCTTTTATCATATTTCAGTACTAAGTCTCCGCACTTTAGGTCGGAAGCCTTCTTGTCAAACCATCGCTTGACCACTTGTTGACGGTTTGTCATGGTTATTAGGGAATTCTCCCTTTTTTCCTGCACTTCTAATAGTTCAACAAGCCAAATTTCCATGGCGTCATTTTGTTCTATCTCGAGGGATTTCAACAATTGGAGTGCCAGAATCTCGATAGATATAGGTAACATCGCCTCTTTCTCGTATACCAACTCATAAGGCAAAGTCTTAAGGACTTGCTTAGGGGTTGTGCAGTTTGCCTAGAGCGCTGCTCAGAGATTTTTATGCCATTCCCTCTGGTGTTCTGAACCAATTCTTTTAAGGAGTCGAACTAGGCTCTTGTTTGTTGACTCTGCTAGGCCGTTTCCATGTGGGTAATAATTTGATGATTTCTTGAGGAATATGCCATTCGTTAATGCAAAGTGACATACTTTTGTGCCTAGGAAAGCTCTAGCATTATTCAAAATGATAGTCTTCAGAGGACCGAACCTTGTCACCAGCTCTTCGAGGAAATCTACAATCTTCGTTTCTATTGCGCTTTTAAGTGGAATGACCTCTGTCCATCTTGTGAAGTAATCCGTGGCAGTCAAAATCCACTTGTGTCCAACACTAGAAGTTGGGTTAATCATTTTGATGAAATCTAGGCCCCATTGCGCAAACGGTTTGTCCGCCACTATGGGTTTGAGAGGAATTACGAAATTCTTCCTTCTGTCAGTAAATAACTGGCATTTTTTGTAAGATTTTACCACAGAGTGGGAGTCGTTAAAAAGTGTAGGCCAATAGTAACCAACACGCATGATCTTAATAGTGGTGGTATTAGCAGAGAAGTGTTTGCTCGTAGCGCTATTGTGGAACGCGTCGAGGATCCTCTTTGCTTTCTCTGAAGTAATGCATCACAGGAGAATGCCATTGAAATTCATTTTGAAAAGGACTCCCTCTACTAGCGTATATCCACAATTTTGTAGCCGGCAATATCTCCTTTTTTGGGATGAGAGACTTGGCGGATAATTTTTGGTTTGCATGAACCTCATTCTATTAGTCAACCAACAACCATCCGATTCTGGTTCATTCATCAAGACGAGCTCTGGTTGCTCCGTTGCCGTAGGTATATCCTTGCTTTGTGCCATGTTTTCGCACAATCCTCTTCCTCTAATAGTTTTAGTAGGTTTGACCTCAATGTCATATTCCAGGATCTTGGTGCTCCAATTAGCTCTTTTTCCTGTGATCTCCCCTTCCATGATATATTTGCGCACATTGGAATGTGCGACATACACAAACACCTTGTTGCAGGAAATTAGATGGCGAATTTTTTTAAGTCCCTTCACTATTGCAAAGGCCTGCCTTTCGACGAAATTATAATTCACCTCATATTCCTTCAGGGTTTGGGAGTAGAACGCCACTGGATGTTCTCCTTTTCCTTCATCATCCTTTTGGGTTAGGACAGCAGCGATACTTGACTTGCTAATGAATGCATACATTATAAAATCCTTAGATTGATCTGGATTAACCAGTACCAGAGCTGTGGAAATAGCTTCCTTGAACTTTTCAAAGGCTTTTCGAGCTTTAGTCATCCACTTGAATGCCTGATCCTTCTTAAGCATCAGGGTGATCGGCTTAATTATTCTCGCAAAGTCAGAAATAAACTTGCTAACAAAATTTACTTTGCCTAGGAAAGAATGAACGCCTTTCTTATTCACTGGAAGGGGGAGTTCCTTGATAGCTTTCACCCGTTCGGGGTCAATTGAAACCCCTTCCTTAGATACAACATGTCCTAACAGCTTGCTTTGCGGTACTTCGAATACACACTTCTTTAGATTTAGGGAAACTTTAAACTCCTGACACTTTTGAAAAACTAATTCTAAGTGATCATCAAAATGATCATCCTTAGATTTAGAAAACATAGTAAGATCATCCAAATAAATTAGAATAAACTTATTGATTAGTTCGTTGAATGCAATGTCCATCGCCCGCTGGAATGTTGCCCCTGCATTGGATAAACCAAAAGGAATTTTAGCATATGCAAATGTTCCCCACTTTGTGGTGAACGTAGTCTTGTGCTGATCCCATTCCTTAACTCGGATCTGATTGTAGCCGGAGAAACCGTCCAACAAAGAAAACATTTCAGATCTTGCAACCGTTTGTAATATTGACTCCATAGAAGGCAACAGATAGTGGTCCTTTAGAGATGCTCTATTTAGGTCTCAGAAGTCCACACACAAACGAATATCTCCATTCTTCTTTTGGACCGAGGCCAGATTAGATACCTAGGTACTATGCTTGATTGGGAAGACAATGCACGACTCAATGAGCTTAGTTAGCTCTTGCGCTATTAGCACTTCAATTTTAGGGTTGACTGGCCTCTATTTTTGCTGGACTAGTTTTGCACCTTCTATTAGCTCAATAGTGTGCTGAATGATATCATGATCATACCCCTCTAGATCATCATAGGGCCAGGAAACTACTCCATACTTTTCGCAGAAACTGATGAGTCTTTCTTTATCATGGTGCGGGACATTTTTCCTGACTCGAAGATTCTTGCCATCTGCGAACCGAAGGTTCACATAATCACTTGTGTCTGCTACAAACTTCCGTTTATCATTTCGAGCATCATCACAATCAATTTTTTTTTCGAGAGTAACCAATCCTTTTGGAAGCTTGTTAGATTTGAGCTGCATAATTTGTCCTTCATAAGCTTAAAAAATCTTTGGTTGAAGTTGATCGACAAACTCCCCTGAGTGCTGGATAAACGAGGCGATGTGTTCATCACTTTCAAAAACTTGCCAACTTTGATCATTGTTAGGGTCGCCGGTCGGACTAGTACTCTTATTGCATGTTTGTTATGTATGAGGTCAGAGGCATGGTCAAACTGAGCACTAATCACGGCCATGCGATCTGCATCGCTATTTTGTCCTCAGGGAATAGTCTAGATTTTGAAAGCTTCAAAACCATAAATTAGGTCCCAGACTCGGTGCCGATAGGATCTCATGTGAAAATTCCTTGCCGCAGAAGTCCCTTGGACTTGGTTGATTACTAGTTCAGAATCTCCGAACACCATTAATTTCTTAATTCCCATTCGTTCCGCAAGGCTTAAACCTTGAACTAATCCTTCATATTCAGGCTCATTGTTTGAATAGGAAAAATGAAAACAGAAAGACCTTAACAATTTTTCATTTTGTGGGGATATTAGATATATTCCTGCTCCAACACCCACTTTGCTTCTTGCTCCATCAAAGTATAGTGTCCAAATCTCATTTGCTTGGCTACCCTCAGACTCTTTGGTGACCTTCAGAAGCACTTGGTCTTCATCATAAATTACATAGGTGCCCAATCCTGTAGCATGATAATTTCTGAAAGGATCATTGTCCATGTGTTCACTCAACAAAGCATCTTCTTTGTCATTTCGGTTTTCGCTCACCTTTTCTTCCTCCAGTAATTCAACGCAATACATTTCTTGGTTGGTGATAGAGGTATGCACGACTTCAAAATTGATAAAGGCTTCATCCGCTACATGTTCAGAATGTAAAGCCTTCGATTCTATCTTCATTTTTGCGCCATGCTTGGTCCTGAGTATCAGATGTGACCAATCCAAGGACAGGTATCCACCCACCTTTGAAGTAAATTCTTAGGATAGATAGAGACCAAACATAGGAGGAACATCTATGATCACAGTGTCTTGTGACACCGTGATACTAGGGCAAGAAAATAGAGTTAAAGGAAGTGCTTTGATGATACCTACGGTTTCAACTTTGTTCCCATCAAGCTGCATTACCCCTCTTTTCATGGGTTAATAGCTGAGTCCTAAAGCTTCAGCTATCTGTTTAGGCATAACCGTGGTACTAGTGCCAGAATCAATCATAGCATTGTGCAATAACTTCTTTCCTATGATGAGAGTCAAGAAGAAGGGTTGGGGTTTTAACTTATCTCTAACCTCAACAGGGGATACCTTTGTATTGTTTGTAAAGACTTTAGCTGATAGTATTTGATTAACAACCTCTGCACTTGCAAACAACTCTATTGGTGCCAAGTTGACCTCTTCTTGAAGCGCCTTTTGTAATAGCATCTTTTGCTCTGGGATAGCTAGAATGTCCCATAGAGACACATTAGCGGATGATTTCTTCAATTGTTCTACCACATTAAAAGGTGACAAGCTTAGAGGTTTCTGCTCCTTGGTTCTTGCTATAATAATTTCCTTCCATGGTTGGGATGGTAGCAGGGCAGTAGAAGTACCAGGAATCTGATCGGAAACACCTTTGAGTTGTGGGCTGGCTAGATGCGAAACAACTGACTCGCCGGTGAATCTCCTCTTTGAGCGTGTGTTATAATTAGACTGCACTTGCGGTGTTTTGGATATGAACACGTCATTAGCAAACACCGTTTCTTCTTCCTCCATCCAGGAGAAAAGCGAGTGATCAAGAGCAATATCAGATTCTTGTTCTAAAGAAATTCCTTGCATTTGCGCGGTAAGAACCACACTCTCCATTTGTGGTGAGGCATATATATAACCTCCATGTTCTGTTACTGTGCCTTGGTTGCGTTGCTCCGCCACCTTTTGTTGTAAGTTTCCACGCAAACAGTTCTGGGGCATATGCACATCGTTGCAAGGGAAGCACCACTGATTGATATCATCAATAAGGTTATTATGCCTTGCGGTTAATTCTCTACTCGAGCTTGGCGATGCGCTCGTCAACAGAGTAGGCACCGACACCATTTGATTTGCGGTCGGAGCTGTTGGATTTATGCGAGGCATGCCCTGGTATTGATTCTGCTGATAAGAGGACCACCCGCCTTGATAGTTTTGATATGTAGGCTTTAGAGGTGTTGATTGGTTCCACTTAAGAGTGGTTATATAATTTTCCATGGTTCGCAACATCTCTTTGAGGTCGCTCATTTCATCCTTGGAAGAACCTGATGTAGAGGCTACATTTTGTGGGGCGACCGCATATGTGTACATTGACTGGGCAGTTGCAGGAATGCTAGTTGACACAACCTCTTGCACGGGGATTGATATTTTAGGAAATATTGACATAATAGGTCGAGGAGGAAATTTTCCACAATCTATTAAATAATTCTTGGCTTTGATAGCGACACCATAAGTATCTGGTAGAGTAGCTCCTCCCAAAGAATTGATCATCACAAAAATGTCAGAATTGATGGAATTTAGATAAAATATGAACGCCAACTCAAGAGTTGGGTGTATAGTAACATGAATCCTTTGCCAATTTGTGTGAAATCGGGCATTAAAGTCTGTCAGAGCCTCCTGGAGGGCTCATTTTATGACTGATAGTTGATAATATAGTGAAGAATGATCTCCGTCATTTGAGAACCTCTCATAGAACAAGTTTCCGAGCTCGTCCCAGGTGCGAATAGTATTAGGTGATAGTGTTCGGTACCAATCCAACGCTTTTCCTTTAAAAGATGTGGCGAGAAGCCTCAGAGCTACATTTTGCGTTGTAATCCTGTGTACCAGACACACATCCGCCACATCCTACAAATGTTTTGCTGGTGTTCTTGACCCATCTTCGGTAATTTTGGGTATAGATTTCATGGCTGAAACCAGAATAGCGCCCTAGACAGGGGGTGCTACTAGGGCTACTAGGGGACTTTCGGCGTCCCATGCCACATAGTTTCTGTTGGTAGCCAACAAAATGGTGAGAGGAATGGGTGGTGGGAATGGAACGTTTACCAACTGATTTACGACTCGCACTGTTCCTAGTGGGGGTACTATTAAACTAGGGTTTCCTGTGGTTTGGGATTTGGTTACAGACTGATGGCTCATACACCCTTCTAAAACACAATTTCATTTAAGCTCGGTCCCACCGGGTGTGCCAGAAAAAAGAATAAACTATTGACACTAAAATTTGACGAGGTAACAGTGTCTTATGGGAAACTTAGTTTATGGGGGACCTTTTGCGCTAAACTGAGTGACCTCCAAGTTTTTAGAGAAGCCAACTTCTTCTATAATGGGGGGTGGAAAGGGAAACATAAACAAATATAATAAGATAAAGTCTAACCTAAGGCGATGTGCCAAGAATTAATGATAGGCACGATTAATGATAGATTTAAGGGCCTGAATGGTGTTTGAAGTGTTCCAGAACATTAGAAACTAAAGATCACAACATAGACAATCCATTTATTGACATAAAATATTATTGCATATATTCCTACTACCAAGAAGAGTCATTAGACATGATCCAGGTCAGCAAACTTGCATTCAACATATATAGAAGTTCTTAAATGAAATGTCCAGACAATAAAAAACACAATTTACAGTTTGATCAAATAGCAGAAAAAATAGAAAGGCCGAACAATTGGCACAGTCTGAGAGTTTTTGCAATAAAATAAAACAACAATAAAGGCCTGACATCTTTTTACTGAAACTGGTGTTTTCCTTCAAATCCTGAACCCTTTTCTCATAACAGAGAAAAGTATATATAATAGGAAAACTTCCCACTGCTTTAGAGAGCAGCAACAGAAAAGATTTCGCAATCTCGGTCAATGATGCAAAAATTGGAATATTCTCAAAGCTGTTGCAACATAATCAATCTGGAACCAAGCATCCAGTCACTCCAGGCACAGGTGCATCCTCTGAAAATGATGGTGGTGGTCCCGGATAGGCCCGATCAGACAAGTGTCACCCTCTTGTGCCAATGATTATGACATGCAGTGGCCAATAACATCATTTAGTTCATCTAGTCTATCGCCCTAATATGAGATCCGTTAGCTAGGCACGTGGCAACCTTTCGCTGCCTATATGAACCCTTTTCTTTTGCCGCTGAGGACCTGAGTTAACACTACACATGTTGAATGGGCCAAGCACTTTATCAACAATAAAGGGAATGATTACCAACCGGGTGCAAAAGAGACGCGTGGCAACATTTCGCTGCCTGCGGTTGCTAACTAGTTTTTAATAGTAAACAACATTTTTAAAAAGTGATGTGTACTTTGTTTCGCATAAATTTTTTCTACAAAGGATAAAATTTTGATTATTTTGAATTTAGGTTGGTAACATCGATATCTAGTGCTTGCATTTCATTTCATAATATTTTGTTGAATATTTTTCTTTTAATTAAGTTTTGAAGTCAAACCAATTATAATTTAGACATAGGTGTACTTAGTCCCATATAAATTCTTTTGTATGTATTGAAATTTAATTTTTTTGTTGGAACGACGAAACCAATACCTAGTGCGTAAATAATTTTCAATTTTTTTTCACTAATTTACTATTTTTCCACATGTGTAGAACAAAGAACTTGATGTTCGATAAAAAACCTATGTTCAGTAAACCCAAAAAATAAATAAAATAAAAACAAAATATGTTAAATTTATAGTTGTTGGAAAGCATGTTTTGAGGACTAGAGTCCTCTAACTTGGTTTATTAAGTTGAATCCATTTGCACCTCCAAACTGACCTTTGAAAGTTAAAAAAGTGTATAAATTTTGAAATTGGGTGGGCAAGGCGAAAAAAAGGTCTTCATTTGAAGCCCCCTTCATTTGAAGCCCAATCTTCAAATGAAGACCCTCTAATGGTGCCGATCAAAGATATTTATAATGTTTTGGCTAATGTTTCACCTAAATCGCATAAATTTTGATTTAAATCATATTTATTGAGTACCTTTGAATGCAAGTTGAAGGTTTGTGTGAAGGTATGGTTCATTTGAAGGCTTTTGAAGACATGTATGTTCAAATGAAGCCCCTTCATTTGAATCCGTTCTAAAATTTTTGATGGGCATTTTTAATTTTTGTTCGTGAAAAAAATTGTAACCCATTATTGTGGGTTCACCCTTAAGCTAAACTTAGGAGTGCTTTTCTATTATTAGATTGGGCTATTTATAGGTAAAGTTGTCTCATTGCATAGGATTGGACACTTGTCACAATCTAATCAAATAATCATCTATGGTTTGCACTTTTGTTTTTATAAGCATTCATTACATTATATTTTGTAATCATTCATATGAATTCACATTCATTATTCAATACAGAAGGCATACCAGATGATTGTGTAGACCAATTATCTTCTCAAGTTTGTATGAGCATAATCATTGCTTTGTTCTCTCCTTTGTGATAGGTGCTTTAGTTGTAGGTGATTTTTGGGAGCTGTGGGGTTCACTATTAACTCCAATATGGTATTAGAGCACCATATTTGTAACTTCCTATTTAAATTTTGAAAGATCTAGCCTTAAGGGAAAAAACAACTCTTTTTGGAGTAAAACTTGAACATTATCATTTGTACAAAATGACCAGAAACGTAAGGATCACCTTTCGTTTCATCAAAATTGGAGAAGTTGAAAGAAAAACAATTTTTTTAGCAGCAAATGCTTAATGACCCTTTAAACTCAGTTCCTGGCAGCAACCAACACCCCTTTGACAACTCTTGAAATATTTTAGGGTCAATTTGAATATTCCAACCACACCTATATGATTTCAAGAGTTCTGTGAAAACTTGGCAGACATAATCTTCTACAAGAATATTTCAATGTGAGAAGGCATATTTTAGCGACAATTTTTTTCAGTGGGTCAAATTTTGTTTTGCAGCAATATGATATATTCCTTGGAATATACTACTAATATCAACATGACATCACACTAACGTCAATAGTACAAATGGTTGTATGACCTCCTAGCCCCCATTCTCCCTAAATGAGCTATTTCTTTCTTTTTGGCATAACTTGGGCATATGGTGTCGAAATTGGGCAAACAAGATATCATCAAAAAGTTGGTTTTGATAACTTTATAGTGGTGTAGGTCTCATCAAATTAGATTTTTCTATTGGTTTATTTTATTCTCAGTCAAAGGTATATATTTATTTTTTTCTTTTGAGATCATAAATTTTTTCTTGTATCTCTAATTTTCATGATTCTAGTCGTGTTGGAAAGGTATTTCAGAGCTATTTAGATCCATTCATGCAAATTTTGTAGAGTCTACCCCCGGTACATTTTATTCAATTTTTTGTGATTTCACATTTCTATCAATTACTTAGAGGTTTTGGCACTTGGAAACGATCTATTTTCTTGATATGACTTTATTTGATCTTCTTTACATGTACTGAGATGATTAGTCTCTTATTTTTTCATTTCAGAAAGTACATAACTTATTTTTTTTATTCATCCTTTTGTGGTCATCTTGGAAAAGGATAAGTATGAGTCTTGGAAAAATAACATCTTGACACATCTCAAGCGGCTTGATCTTTTTCCTTATATTTATGGACTCATACCTACACTAGAGACACCAGGGAGTTATTCAAAATGGGGTATTATTAGTGATCATGTTGTAGGAGTGACTTATTCTAGTGTTGATCACATGACACTATATGTGTTGTATCAGACATTGATTGTCCCCACACACTTTAGACTTGAATTTGGGATATCCGTGGAGACCCTTATATCTCTCCACTCATAAAGGATCCTACTATAGATTGTCTCATTCCTCCTACAAATGCAAATTACCTACCCTTTGACATGATGATAATTTAGAGGAGCTTAAGTATATCATAGGTCTTGCATGCTTTTATGGTTCAAAGACTTGTCTTCATGTTATCACTCTTCATATCAAGACTTTTTGAACACCCAAAATACTAAGAGGGAGGTGAATCAGTATTCACTGAATTCATATCTTTGACAACTTCAAACATTCATTCAATGCATATAATTAAACTTGAAATAATGGAAATGAACATAGAAGAAATGAATCACATAAAAGAACACAAGAACACTAGATTTATGTGTAAAACCCAAAAAGGGGAAAACCACGATGAGGATTAGCTCACAACATATTACAACCGATCATAAGATATTATAGAAAGGCTCACTACCAGGTGGACTCACTGTCTGAAGTAATCACTATCCAAATAATAGAGAATAGAAGAGATGGCTCACTATTAGGAAGAAGGGTGGATCATTGCCAAACATTTGAATCATTTACCTTATGCTGAAGACAGTTCCAATTAAGCTCTATAAATTGATCTTACACACTTCATGCTTCACTGCTATCAAGCTTTGCTCTGTAACTCTTCACATCACATTCACATCACACTCTGCTCTTTTTCACATCATCACATACTCATGCATACATCAATATCTTCTACAACATTGAAAATATCTTACATTTATATGCATTACATTCACAAACACTTACAACATCAATTAGGTTAGCCTAATTAGATGAAACATACAAATGAACAATCTGTCGTGTAGTGCCTCTCATGTTACTATTACTCTTATAATACTGTTTGGATACTGTTTATGTTTGATGCATACTCGAGACTATGATGGTGATTGTTTCACCTGTTTTACTTGTGTGTTTTGTTTGGATGCACATGATACTATTTTATGATGATGATATAATGATACATGGTGTTCATCTTTACCTAATTATGCGATATTGTGTAGTTATGTAATTTGATTAATGCTCGCTTCATGATATTTATGATGATGTGTTATTGTTTGAGAGTTGAGTGAGAGGGATGGTTTTGCATCACTCATCCGTGAGTGCCCTGCTACATTGCAATTCTCTCTCATGGTGTGTATGACATTGGATATATATGTTGTTTCGACACTTTGTTTTATGTAGGATTGCAGGTGCTGGGAATTGACTCCACCCACACCGTTGGGTCTGAGCATGCCCAACATACCCAATGGATATGATGTGGTTTAGGGAGTTGACAAGAAAGCATCCTCGTCTGTGTTTGTCATCCTGTCGTTGTTTGACACTGTAGTTCATCAGTATCCCATTTTGTTATGGTATCGTTTTGTTTCATGTCATTCTTTTTAATTGTTCATTTATTGTTGGTCTGTTTTTCCATTCATGTTTACTAGACAATTAATGTGTTTCAAGTATTGGGCATGGTTGTTCATTATTGTTCAAGCATTTCCTTGGGTTTCGTTGCTCATTTTTTTTGTAATAGTGATTTAATTAAAGTAATAAATTAAATTATTAAGAGAATTTTAATAATTAAAATATTAAATTAATGTAAAGGTTATAACGATTTGATGGTGTATACTATTATTTTGAAATATAAATAAAGTACAAATTTGTAATTATTAATAAAGTCTATTCCTAAATTTAAATGTTTAGATAAAGAAGAGTTGAATAAAATATATAAAAAAGGGCGATATTTATTAAATATTATAGTTGGAAAAGAATTTCGTGACTGATAGGATTTATTTAAATCAAATAATGTGATAAATTGGTTTTCGGGTAAAATATTAAAATGAAGGTGAAAATCATTACAGTAATTGAAATGGGTAAATTTTAAAATATATAAATATATATATTTAAAAGAATTCTTGTGATCGAAATGGTTGATTCAATTTAAATAAAGTGACATTTTGACTACCTAATAAAATATTAAAATATAGATGAAAAATTATTTCGGAGATGAAGAGAGTTATTAAATTTGGTTTTAGAGGGGTAGGTTTCTAACTTTTTCTGAGCATAAAAATCACCCAACAGGTGGTTAATTGGGAGAATAGGGAATTGACGGGTGGAAAATGAATTTTGTGCATTGCCCATCTGTCCCTTAGTTTCTTGAAAATCAATAGAGACTCTTCCTTGATTTATTTTTGGGTGATTTCCAGGGTAAAATGCATGATTTAGAGATGTTACCAGGAGATCATTTAGAGAAGAAAGAAAATATTGAGAACTTAGTAAAATACAGCTTGGTGAAAAGTGAAAAGAAAATCACCATTGGAGAAAGTTTTGAATGGTTCTTGCCAAATTCTGTGATCCAATGAAGATCTTCAGGTTGGTGATTTTGTTTTAAATTCACATTATTCGTTGTTTTGCATAAAATATATTGTTAACACAACCTGGTTTATGTGCATTTGATGGTTTATTTTTTATGAAATTGTGGTGGCATCGATAGTAGTTAATTTTTCCTTTAATATTTTGAAGTTTGTTGCCAGTTTGACATTCATCCACCTCAGCCTCAGGTTTATGTTTCACTTCTCTCCTCTGGAGTTGCTACGCAGGCAGCCAAGGCTGCTGTGCACAGCCTCCTCCCTTCACCTATGCCCAACCTATATTCATATATGATACACAGGCACCACATGTTTGACTAGATTCTTAGTAATAGGTTTTGGGTGCCTTCAAGATAGCCATTACGACATGTAGGTCAACCATGCTCTCCTAATGATCAACTTAATTTGTAATGCAATAAGGCTGATTGTTGGTGAAGTATGCGCAACCCTCAACCATTAAGCTTGTCTGGCTACGTGCACCTAGAACACAAGCAAAGCTTTCAACATAGGAGGTGTTACTGAGTACTTCATTAATTCTAATATTTTGAGGGATCCCTTGCAAATCCATTTTTGTGCACATTCTGCAATCGTTGCATTTCACTCCTTGAGACCGCATTCTCTCCCAACTTCTTTTGGCGCAGGCAAAGAGGAATGAGGGCTAAAGTTGTGTAATTGGATTTACACCTACCTTCATGCGCTAGACCAAATTCTTCAGAGAATTTATCTTGTAAATCCTCTTATTATTTTTCATTAACTTCACTCCCTGTTATTCAATCTGCCTGTTCGTTTTATAACTGAACCTCCTTTGTGAGAGATATATTTATTTTAAAGCAAATCGATGGCTTTAGTTTGTGATGTCATTCACCAACTTGGTATTTCCTGTGCATGCCTTATATTCTATGTTTTGGAATTGGCATTTAGGCCATGGGAATTAGCATTCAATTGTATATTTTTTTTATGACTTTGGTGTGATATATTATATGTTGAAAAGTGATCTATTGTGTTTTATTTTATTTCAAAGAAAATGAGATTTGCTTGGTCATCGATTGTTGACTACCAGTTACCTATGCGTTTCACATATTAAACAATAGTATGGAAGAAGTGAAACAAGAGTTTAAGTTTGATTTTCGTATTTATTAGATCATTAGCTTAAAATTCATGTCATTTATAAATGTCGCTTATTTAGTTCATATAGACTTTATGGTCTTGTTATTAATATCTCTTGCTAATTAGTAACTTTGTTGCTAACTATTGAGTTAATTTTAGTGAGATAATTGTCTAAGTTAGGGTTTAGCTATTTGTAAGAAGTAATTCTTCTATATGATTATGTAGGTAGTAAATTGGGGAAAATAAGTATAGAAGAAAAGAAAAGGGAATTAGTTACATTTATATTATTCCACTTTCCTTGTTACTGAGAAGTGATGTGTTTCTTTTATATTTATACTTAAAGGTAATTTGTTCGTGTTAAAGTGGAGTAATTAGGTATTTTTGGAAAGGCATTAATATAAACCTTTAATTATCTTAAATGATCTCATCATGAATGAATAGATAAAAGTAAAGTTGATTCTTATGCTCTTACAATTTATTATTTTGCCATGAAAATTAATTATTCAAGAATATTGTGATTATAGTGCTTTTCTGATTTTTGTGGTAGGTAATTTAATTATTATTGTGTTAATAGTGTAGTGAGAATATTTGTCTCTATATTTTCTTTAATTGTTTTAATAATGAGCGTATAAATTAAATGTAAACTGATTATTTTGAAAGTGCCATAAAATAGAATCTTGAATGTGTTTTGTGGATCATTTAATTTAAATTTATTTATATATAGTTATGCTCTGTGTTCATTGTTTTCCTGAAAAGATAAAAATATTAAATTAAGTGTTATATATATATATATGATCTGTATAAATATATAAGTTCAAATCAGGGTTACAATTTAAAGAAATTAGTTGTAAATTGTTAAAGTTATATATTCTTGATGATTTCCAATTAAATTTATTTATTGCTACAAAATATAAATTAAAGAAAATTAGTTAATGAAATAGGATAATTAGGTATTAATAGATTTTCCCTTTATTTTTTTAAAGTTGTATGGATTATGGACTTACAATTAGGAGCCCTTAATTTGGAAAAGACTTAAATCAGACAGTGTAGATTGTAATTACATAGTTCTTATCTATTTAAAAGATATTATGATGAAAATGCATATAATTATAGTTGATTATTTACATTATTCTTTACATTATCTTGAGTAAGATTGGTCTATGTTTACGTTTAAGTGAATGGGTATTTATAGTTGACATTGAACATGTTTTGCTAGTTATCTTTATATTCTGAGTGCTCTTTGGAATTAGTTCCTTATGCATGTTAGTGGTTCCATGATTGATCATATTTTCCTCTTGTATTATTTCGCCATTGAGGTAATCTTTATGTATAGACATGTTTTGGATATGTTGGGAACCCGTAAATGATTAAGTTACTTCCTTTTGGATAAGTTATGGGTGGTAGGTTGTTAGGTTTCCAGAGGCGATGGGAAACTTGTTTTGTGTTGAATTTTCCCATGATTAGACCATTGTGTTTCCATTGATCGTATTCCTATTTTGCTCTCTCGTGGGTGTACCTTGTTCTATGATTATTTTTGCCTTTGGTTATGACTATGAGTGAGATGGTTCATGCCTCACACATGCATTTTTTTTGTGGCTCTTATGTTTGGTACACCCCTTGTTGTTGTGAGTCTTGTTTTGGAACTGTTGGGGAGGGTGGCTCTTCATGGGGCTGGCGCACAAAGGGGCTGTTAGGGTAACCCATGGAAGAGTTTTCCTAAACAAGTGATAATGTAATTAATGAACTAGTGGGTTTGGGTAGTTAAAAACTAAAAAAGATTAATTATGTGCCTCACCCATACCGTTAGTGCTTTCACAGGCTAAGTATGGGATGAGAAGACCTGGTTGGTAAGATCACTGCCTTTTCCTCACGAAAGGTAAGTAGATCCGCATGAGTCACCCTATGGAGCGGCGCCTTGAGATAGGCAGTCAGGATAACCATAGATGGAGGTGGCACCTTGTGATAGGTTGTCTGGATAATCCATGTAAGGCCATGCGATGACACTCTCCCACACTACCCATTTATTATCCCTTGTTTGGTTTCCTCTGGGAGTGTTGTTTGTATTTGTTTGATGTTGTTTTAGGTCGGTGTTGTGTTAGCCTTGTCTGCTTGACCTTGTTTGGATGTGGGTCCTTTCTTGTCATCTCCTAGCACAGGGGGTGGACCTTTAGGTCCACATGGTCGGGTGGAACGTGCTATGCACCCCATTGGGTTCCCAGGTTGTGTTCGTGATGCGGAAGTGGACACAGAGTTTCAAAGCTTCACTTGGTTGAAGACGGATCCATGCTTTGCACCTTATTCTTCCTTGATGTATTATTCTTGTACTTGATGTACTCTTCCCATTGATATAAGGGAAGCAGTGTGTAATGTATTATTGTATCCATGATGTGTTGTATCTATGGAAATATGCTCCACAATTTGTAATATTGAACTATGAATTGAAAAGTAATGAATGATGTATATCATTTCATCTCTATTGATCATGGATGGCTGTATGTTATTTTCGTGTAATCTTGTATTTCATTCGCTATCGTCATGGTATGGGTTTTATGTTTAGTAATGTCATCCTGTGTACCCCAGAGGACGTAGATGAATTTGTAAATGCATAATTTCTCTTCATGTATTGTATGTACATACTTATCTTATGCAATGTTTCTCTTTCAATTTTTTTTGTTGAATTTTGTTGTCCTTTAGGGTTCACACGACGGGGCGTTACATGTCGACTCAATATCTGAACATATATGCTTCTAAAACATGTAACACTTCAAAGTAGGTCGAAAGGGACATATAATTACTCCCATAAGTCCAATCCAAACTTCCTTTAACTCTACATGACCTCAAGCCTTTAGGCCATCCCTATTAGTGAAGCAACAAAGAGATGAATCAACTGTTCATCTGCATATCAACACGTGAACCACAAAAGCATGTGCCACTTGGACCCAACATGGACCCAACATACTTAGGAAACATGTAAACACTCCCATAGATCCTTATAGAAAAAAAATAATCTGTGGTAGAATGCATAGCATTTCAAATAGCTAAATTGCCATAGTAACTCTCCTAAATCTAGAGCAATACTCTGTCAACTCCAACTTTAACTGCAAAGGGCTTTAGGATGTGAAACCTTGGATTTAGAATCCTCCAACAAGTGCCAAAATTACCTCAGAACCGCATAATTGAATTCTTCATGGCGGAGCAATACAAACCTCAAAACTAGTTCACTATATAGTGAAAATTATGCTCTGGGACTTAGACAATCCTGTAAAATATTTAGCCTGCACCGGACGAGCAAAAACTGTATCTATGCACATCAAACATCAATATAGATACCACAAAAAATGTTAAAATCAATGAAAAAACCATAGTAGCATCACCGACAATTTCCCCAACATCATAGTAGCATCATCTGCCAATCTTCTCTTCCAACATTCTTCTCACAAATCTTCCAATAGTTTTCATCACATCTTCCAACAAAACTCAATCATCATCTTCTATTGTTATTGATAAAATTGGAATCACCACATCCTTGGACCCTATTTTTTTAGTGTAACATGACATCCATATGGGTGATCCCACAATAGTGGTTTACAATTTTTGGCCAAACTGGACACTGAAATAATTTTTTCTAACTAAATCTTCACTTTCGGGCACCTATAGTGGCTAAATCGTGAATAATTTGAAGATGATGCAAACTAGAGTTTCATGAAATTTTGTCTGTAGATTCTAAATATATTTTTTTCAAATTTTTTGGAATCATATTGCACCTCTTTTTCCATCTCCCTCAAAAACTAGTTTTTTTTCTTCAGAAAACAACATTTTTAAGGAGTGACGCTCACTGTATAACACAACTTTTTTTCCATGAACGATAAAATTCTAATTCTTTCGAATTTAGATTTGTAACTCTAATATCTAGTGCTTCCACTTGGTTAGATAGTGTTTTATTGATTTTTTTTTCCTTAATCAAGTTTCAAAGTCAAACCAATTACAATTTAGACATAGGCGGACCATATAACGCGTAACTTTTTTTGTATGTATCGAATTTTTTTTTTTTTTGTTGGATCAAGGACTTCAATATCTGGTGCACTCATATTTTTCAATTTTTTTTGATAATATTCTGTTTTTCCACATGTATAGAACAACGAGCTTCATTGTTGGTGAAAAACCTATGTTTACTAAAACTAAAAAAAGAAAAAGATAATAAAACCAAAACATATTAAAATTATAGTTGTTGGATAGCTCGTTCCGAGGACTACCTGATTCTAGTTGGGTTCGCGAAGTCTTCTCCATTTTCATCCTCAACCCGAGCTTCGAAGGGAAAAAATTCTTTTTTTTTGTGCCAGAGAGCAGGGAGGTGGGAAATGGGGGGTTCGCTCGAACTAGGGGGGGTTCGAGCGACCAGGGTTCATTCAAACCCCCTTTCAAAAATGGGTTTTCATTGTTTTTTTTGGTGGGATGGTGGGAACATGCATTAAATGGGTCAACTTGAACCTAGGTTCTAGCGAACCCTATTTTGGTTCGTTCAAACCTATTAGTTTGCTCAAACCCCTAAAACGATTTTTTTTGGCATGGGGTCATTTTTTTCAAGTTTTCCTTCCTCATTCCAGCTGTAAAGCACTTTTGTGGGTTCACCCATATTCTTCTAGACACAACTACTTAGGATTCGTATCTTGTAGACATATCATCCTTGTTTGTAGAGTCTCAGATTTCATATTTGGAGTATTAATTTGAGGACATTCATATCCTCTTTATTGACACCACATCATCATTGTTGGCCCATCATATTCATCATACTTGGAGCTTGTTCTACATTAGTCTTCACATATTTTTGGATTGACATAATCTCTTTTTCAACATGTGGACACTTGATCATTTTTTAGAGGTACACACCATTTGGATTTGGATTAATGATTCTTACATCTTTTGGAATTGCTTCTCCAATCACTCATGGATCTATTTCTTCCTAAGGGAATAAATATTGTTTGCAGATAGTGGATCATGTTCTATCTTTAGGCCTTCATTATTGGTACAAGAGCTCTTTCTTTATGCGGGAGATTCATATACTCATTTCATCTCTCTTATTGGGGGGAAACCTATTATAATTGTGTAAAAAAATTAGTCCTTTAGGGTCACATTGAATCCTTTTATCCTTATTTCACTAGTGTAATTATTTTATTTTCTCTTTTTTGGAGAGGATTTATTTTCCATGTGGTTTTCTCCAAGTTTCTCTAGTTATGAGAAATTTCATTTGTTTGTGCATGGTTGCCTCATTAGGCCTTGTATCTGGGACCCATTCATGCATCCATCATTGCATTCTTCATCAAGGTTTTTAGCTTCTCTCTAAGTTGATCTTAAGGGGGGTGTTGGAGTAATTAGGATAATCACCTAATGATTAATTAATCATTAATTAATTTATTAGGTCCCTTATTACTTCAATTACTTAAGCTAAACTTAGGAGTGCTTTTCTATTATTAGATTGGGATATTTATAGGTCAAGTTCTCTCATTGCATAAGATTAGGACACTTGTCACAATCTAATCAAATCCTCATCTAGGGTTTGCACTTTTTCTTTTATAAGAATTCATTATTATATTTTGTAATCATTCACATGAATTCACATTCATTATTCAATACAAAAGACATATCAGATGCTTGTGTGGATAAATTATCTTATCAAGGTTGCATGAGCATAATCATTGCTTTGTTCTCTTATTTTTGATATTGTAATTGAGGAAACTTTTTCTTTGAAGAAATCTTGGTATAATTTGAGTACCACTCATATGTGGTGTCATATGAAAAGAAGAACCCGAGTCAATCAACTAAGAATCATCACCAACAATGTTATTAGACACAAAAGAAACACTACTATGTGTTCCATATAAGTTATTATTTTTCATGCTTATTAAAAAATAGCTATACAATAAAAAATATTTCCATGCTAATATCATCCATTTACTTATCTTCTAATAACTTTAGTCTTTCTTCCTTAACTTTGTAGTTGGAAATTTGTTTTCCTTTTTTAGCTTTTCATAGTGGCCATAAGCAAATGTTAGCAATATTCTTACTTCTTCAATGGACTTTATGCAAGATATAGCCACAAATTTAAAACCCATTCTTTCTTTCTTTCCTATGTCAATTGTGGCTTTTAAAAGAGTCAAACTTTGTCATTGTGTAAATTGTCAATTCTCAAGCCAACTGCAAGGGTACTTTGTTTGTGTCTCTTCTTTGTATTTGTATAACTGGAATTGTATGTAGAGTTTCATTTTAAAATGGTATCCTTGAGTGTCTTTAATTTAATTTATTATGTAAAATATTTTTATGTTTAGTCTTTTGTTTATAAGATAGTTGAATATTATCAATTTTTACCCCTCAACAATTACAAAGTCATTCAAAAAATTGGCATGTATTATGTGTATATATATGTACATATTAATAAAATTACAATTATATAAATTTTACCATTTAAAATAATAATAAAGTTTAACATAATAATGCTTTGAATTTTACTTATTATTTGAAATGACTATGTTTTTTAGTTTTACTTTGCTTTGTTTATAACATAATTGAATATTTTTAATTTTACAGTTCCCATTAACAATTACAAAGTCAATCAAAAAATCCAAATATATTATGTGTCTATATATATGCATAGTAATAAATTTTTAAGATAGTAGGGTTTTTTATTTAATATATTAATAATTAATTAATTTGGCCCCCTTTTTACTTAATTACACTTAAGATAGACTTAGGGTGCTTTTCTATTTTTAGGTCACATATTTTTTGTTTCATAAAATAGGATGTGAAAACTTGTCATAATCTATTCTAATCCTCACCTAAGATTTCATCTAGGGAACTGCTTTTTTGATTTTTCCTTTTAGAAGGATTCATTATTGTACTTATAATCATTCAATAATTCAATTATCCATTCAATACAAAAGCTTAATCATGATTCTTTTTAGATCAATTCCATTCTCAAGGTTACATAGCACAATCATTGAATTTGATCTCTCCATGTGACATGAATTTTGATTATATGTGATTTTTGAGAGTTGCGAGGTTTAAAAATAAACTCTAACATGGTATTAGAGCACTAGATCTATGAATTTCTATCCTTCTTCTGAGATATGAGACCTTGAGAGAAAATTAATGTATCCTAGAGCAAAAAAACATAATTGTTGAGTCTAGAACATTTAGAAACCCTAAGATCACCTGTTTAAATGCCAAAATATGGGTAGGCTATTTTTTGGGGGGCTTGGAAATTTGTGCACATAAATATGTTCAATCATAAAACTTCATACGCAAGACCCATCATTAAATCCTGTGTTTGAAGGGGGTATAGGGAAAAATTCTATTTTTTTTTGTAAAATTAAAACATTAAAAAAAAGAGGGGGGCATTTTATTCCTATGGAGGGTACACATAGTACCCTATTGCATATTTTTATAACATCTATTGAGGCTAGTTGGACCCCACATCTAGGTGCTAAAAAAAATTCCCATTGATGACAATCAATCACCATGATGGCCCCCACTGATGAAATTATATCGATGTTAGTGAGTTCTTGACCAAAAACTTGCCCAAGATTATGAAAGATAGAATCTTAAGAATCAACATAGAAGTTTTCTGATGATTAATGTGGGTAAAAGTACAAAGTTGTGTCACAATTTCAGCCAACTTATTAGCACAAGTGAATTTAAATATTTCTAACTAAAAATCAATTTTGGTCAAATATATGATCTTGTAAGACTCATTCTAGCTAAGTTAGATATGTTCACAACTTTTCCAACTAAAATTGTTGGCTAAATTTATATATAACACCACTCTGAGGTCAATTTACCAAAAAAAAAGATTTATTAACTTCTACTCATGTAAATAACATCTTTTTTTAAAATATAAATTACCCTTTTGTAGATCCATAAGTTTAGTTTTCAAATATATATATATATATATAAATTATTTAATAATTATTTATATTTTCTTTTTTATTTTTACTAAAAGTAGGTCATCAACACAAAATATTAGGTTGATTACCATGTTAAGGAAAAATAGTAAAACTTATTAAAAAAATTGAAAAAAATATGATGCAAGTTAGATAAAAGAATCTATATCAAGATGGTATAATTTTTTTTCCATTTTAGATAAATAGATAATATGAAAGTTGTTGTTAGATGGAAATGACTATGTTTTAATATGCACACATTTTAATATTATTTAAAAATATATATTTATCAAAATTGGAAAAAAATATAACCATGCACTAAAGTTTCAAGTTATAAATACACAAAAAATTAAATATTTTTGTTTTACTATATAATGATTGATGTCTCATGTAACTTCATTTTTTAGCTTTTTTTTAGCAACTAAATGATAGTGTCAATTTATAAAAGACATATTCAAATAATTTTTAAATTTTTATTAAAAAATACAAGCATAAATATACTAAAAAATAAATATTTTATTAGTTTACATCATTTCAAAATTCAAAACATACATGTCACCTTTTAGTGATTCAATTTTAAAAGTTGGATCAGTGTTGGCTGTTTCCTTTAAAAAGCATGACATAGCTTTCTACTTTTACCCATGTATATTCCAACCACTTTGTAATTTTATAGCCAATGAGGGGAATATTCCAATGAGGGGAATATTCCAATGGGGGAGCATATTCCATATGTTGATGTCATCATGACATCAACACAATACCTTTAACAAGCCACTAAACCCTAGTTTTGTACCCTAAACGACTATTTTTTCTTTTTGACATAACTTTGGCATATGGTATCAAAATTTGGAAAATAAAATATTTTCAAAAAATTGGTTCTATGTAATTTCTAGTGGTGTAGGCCTCATATCATATTTTTCTACTAATAAAATTTATCACATGTCAAAGTTAGATCATTTTTTTCTTTCAATCTTATAATTTTTTGCCTATATCTTTGATTTTTTCAATTCTTGTGGCTTTGGAAAGGTATTTTAGAGATATTTATATATATTTATGCACTTTTTATAGAGTCTAACCTAGGTATTTTTTATTTAGTTTATCTTCATTTCTTAATTTTATTAATTACTTGTATATCTTGGCACCTAGAAATGTTCTATTTGCATGCGATGAATTCATTTGGTATTATTTAAACGTATTGAGATTATTGATCTTTGATTTTATCATTTGAGGAGGTATCATGGGTTTTTCTATCCATCCTTTTATGGTAATTTAAAAAAAAAATTATGAGCCTTGGAAAAATGACATCTTGACACATCTTAGTTGGCTTAATATTTTTCCTTATTTTTATGGAATAGACACACTAAGGAGTAGATAAACATGGGGTAAAATCATTGATCACATTGTAGGATTGATTTGTTCTAGTGTTTACCATGTGACACTATGTGCAGTGTTGTATTAGACATTGATTGTCTCTATACACTTTAGAATAGACTTTGGGAGATCAATGGAGACCCCTATATCTCTCCATTCCTAGAGGATCATACTACATATTTCCTCATTCCTATTGATTATACAAATTTCATACCCTTTGTTGATGATACTTTAGAGGAAAGTTTGAGTATATCATAGGTCTTGCATGTTTTGATTGTTGCAGTTTGGTTTTCATTGATGTCAAAGTGTGAGTATTGATTGTCATGTTGATGTTAGAAGTATGTTGGAGTTGGTTGCAGTTTGGTTGATTGGTTTTCAGTCTCTGAGAGATGCTCCACATTTCTCCACTGTGATGCTTCACTCCTACGGTTTGGAAGATAGATTCATAGTGTGTCAAAGCATGTGTGGTCTAAGTTTCAGATCAATTGTGATATGGAAAGGTGGTTTTGTAAGTGAAAAATTCAAGGAAGTGTTGTTTTTGTGAGGATTCTCACAAAGGTATAAAGTTTTGCTTTGCGTTCCTCCATGTTTATAAATATGGTTGTGTGTGATCCCACAAAGCTGGTTTACAATTTCTGGGAGATTTTGATTTTTGTTGAAATCACATATTTTTAAAAAATATAATGATTTAAGCCTTAAAAAGTTCCATTTAAAGCATTTCAATTGAAGAGGGTTTGATCAAACTACCTTAGATCAAACCCCCTTGGATAGAACCCCGCTAGTTTTAAACCATACCTATAATGGAGTCTCCTTTACACCTATCAAAATGCTGATAAAAAACCACTTTTGATTCACCTTTTGGGGGATCAAATGAATTCATTTTTTTTTTGTAAGTATGTAGTCCTTATTATAAGCTTCCCAAAAAGTATAATTTAATTTAATTTTTTTATTATTATAATATTTATTTTTTATTTCTTGTGAATGTAGGTTTTTCACGAAAATCAAGCTCTTTGTTACATGTGGAAAAATAGAAGATTATCAATTTTTTTTTTGAAAAATATGAGTGCACTAGATATTGAAGTCCTCGATTGAACATACAAAAAAAGTTGTGTTAAACAATGTCTGAATTATAATTGGTTTGAATTTGAAACTTGATTAAGGAAAAAATATTTAATAAAACACTATGAAACCAATTGGAAGCATTAGATATCAGTTACAAATCTAAATTCAAAAAAATTAGAATTTTACCCTTCATGGAAAAAAAGTTGTGTTATACGGTGAGCACCACTCATTAAAAATGGTGTTTACTGAAAAAAAAGTTTTTGAAGAAGATGGAAAAAGAAGTGAAATATGATTCCAAATTTTTTGAAAAAAATATATTTAGAATCTACAGACAAAATGTCACAAATCACTAGTTTGCATCATCTTCAAATTCCTCACGGTTTAGTTGCTATAGGTGCCCGAAAGTGAAGATTTAGTTAGAAAAAATCAGTTCAGTGTCCAGTTTGGCCAAAAATTGTAAACCAGTATCGTGGGATCACCCTTGTATGGTTCAGAAGTTAATTTCAACATGATGTGGAGGTGCTACTTCCAGATTTTCATATCATTTGTCCTTCCATAGAGAAAGTTCTAAATGATAGAGTACAACACTGTGCTATCCAGTGGTGGTTTTAATGTCTATTGGGTTATGCCAACTTGTTTCTACATGAAGTTGTGAAAGAGTTGTATGAGAATGATCTTGAAGATCTTGTGATGTTTCCTTTTTCTCTACAAGATGCTTTCTATTTTCTTCAAAACAGGTTGTGGTCCGAAATGAAGGTATTGCTAGGTTATGCTTTTTCCTGTATGATTGGGGTATGTTGAAGGTGTACGCCAATAATTATTATTTGCATGGAGTTCAAGGAATATTGGAAGGTGTTGTATGGGTCATTCCAACTCATCTGGGAGAAGTGCAAGTAATGTTCAATCTTTCATGAGTACCACCAAGTTGTAATAACCAACATGCTATAAGTTTCATATTTTCTTGCTTAAGGTTGACCTATTTCAAAGGTGCGAAGCATGTAGATGTTGTTCATTGAAGATCGATGCTATGAAGAGTGTTTAGGACTAGATTAAGTGTGTGTTAGAATATGCAAGGTGTATTCCTCTTCTTGGTGTTGTGTGTAGTCCTTTTAGGGCTTTCCCTCTACATGTTTCATGTTGTTCGATATTTGGCCGACTTATAATATTCTTATTGTTCTTGTATGACATGTAATTTGTAATCAATGAAATATCATGTATATATTGTAAACTTAGTTGATCTAGGGTGTGTGTGTCAATTAGAGGAGAGTTGAGGATGTGTAATGAATTATGATACATATATGTAAGTGATTGAAAGAGAGAGTATAAGTAATAGGTCCTATCTAGATTCATCTTGAAGACATTTTGGTGACAAAAGGGAAGTGAAGAGTGTGCCTAATTGATTGCTAGGCAATGAGCCAAAAGAAAAACTTCTTGAAGGCTGAAAGCAATGAGCTAGTAAGTTGCATAGAAGACATTTGAAGAAGTTACAAAAGTTGTAAAAAGAAGAATTGAAATCATCAAAAGAATTGAGTTTCATTGTCAAATTCAGACAGTAGAAGGACTGTCATATTGTAATCATTTCTAAGTTTGTTCTCAGTTTAGGGAGTAGTCACTTCCTTGGGTTGTAGCCCTAAAACAAAGACTACAAGGAGTTGTAGCTTCCTTGGGAGTGACCCTAAAACCTTTCTACAGGGAGTAGTAGCTTCCTTGGGTTGTAGCCCTAAAACAAAGTTATAACTATGATTCATTTGTGAGGCTGGATTAGGACAGTAGCTCCTAGCAACTTTTCTCATTGTGGTTTTCCACTTTGGGGTTTTCCACATATATTTTGTGTTGTGTGGTTTTGTGCACTATTTCTATATTTCATGTTTCTGTTAATTCTGTAAAGATAAAGGTTCAATTTTCTTTGGAGAGCTTAAGATTTGATTGAATACTAATTAACCCCCCTCTCAGTATTCTGATGTGTGTTCAACACTGATGGTTTAAAGACTTGTCTCATAGCTCCCATTCTTCATATGAAGATCTAATCTCCATATTCTATTGTTATTGATCATATTAGTATCACCACACCCATGACCCTTATTGATTCATTGTAAAAAAATCATCCTATTCCAAACATAGCTACTTGGGATTCATATCTATTAGACATATCATTCTTATTTACGAAGGATCATATTAAATATTTGGAGGATTATTTTGAGGACATTCATGTCTCCTCTTTCGTGATAGATATATCATTGCTTTTATCCCAACATCATCATTTCTTTTGGAGCTTGTTCTACATCATTTTCATATGATTATGGATTGACATCACCTAATTTTTTCATGTGGACATTTGAGTAGTTTTCAAAGGTCCACATATTTAGATTTAGATGCCATATATATCTAGCTTATGGGAATCACTTCTCTAATAACAAGTAGATCTATTTATTTCTAAGGGGGTAAATGTTGTTTACAAATAACAAGTCATATTTTGTTTATAGGCTTTCATCATTGACACAAGAGTTACTTATTTATCGGGGGATTCATATTCTTATAATCTCTCTCCTATTGGGGGGAATTTATTGTACTTATGTGACATAATCCATCCTTAGGGTATCATATTGAGTCCTCCTTATTTCCTTCTTTCACTAGTACACATTTATTTCATTTTCTCTCTTTTAGAGATGATTTTTCCCATGAAGTTTTATCCTTTTCTCCAATTATGAGAGATTTTTTTTTTTCACATGGCTACCTCATCAGGCCTTGTAGTTGAGACCCAACCATGCATCCATCCCTACATTCATCATCCGAATTTTAAATTCTCCCTATGTTGAACTTAAGGGGGGTGTTAGAGTAAAATAGGAAATTCACCTCATTAATTAATTAGGTCCCCTTTTACTTTATTACAATTAATATAAAATTAGGAGTTCTTTTCTATTTTTAGGTCATGTGTTATTTTTGTTGCAAAGTATCTAGGATGAGGATATTTTTCATAATCTAATCTAATCATCACTTAGAGTTTTATCTAGGGTTGATTTTTCATTTTTCATTTTATAAGGATTCATTATTGTACATTATAATAATTCAATAATCTAATTATCCATTTAATACAAAATCTCAATCATGATGCTTTTTTGGACCCATTCAATTCTCAAGGTTGCAATAGCATAATAATTGTATTTTATCTCTCCATGTGATAAATATTCTAGTTTCCGATGTTTTTAGAGTTGTGGGGTTCAACAATCAACTCCAATAATTATTTATTCAATTCATCAATATATTTATTATTTTTCTATATACGGTCTTCAAACTATTAAAAAAATATTAAAAAAATATTTTCTCATGTAAAAACATCAAGTAGCATTAGTAACTATAACAATTTTTATGCATCAACATTATGCAAGAATAACAACATATAAACTAGCTATCACACCTTGGTGTGAAATGGGTACACCATAGAGAGAAATAAAGATAATGAGATATAAATAAAGAGGTAGAGGGAGAGATGGAAAGAGTGAGAGATAAAGGAGGTGATATAGAAAAGTAATGGGGAGGGAGGGAGAGAGATATAGAAAAGTAGAGAGAGAGTTTTGTAAACAAAGAGAAGTAGAGATATAAAAGGGAAGAAGAGGGAGAGATAGAGGAGAGATAGAGAAGAGGGAGAGAGAAAGATAGGAAGAGATATATGAGAAGAGAGAGAGAGAGATGGAGATATATGGGAAGAGAAAGGGAGAGAGAAGTAGAGATAAAGAGATATATAGCCTGGGGATAGGGAGGAGAGAGGGAGGTAGATAGACTCGAATAATGGCTGGTGTGGAGTGCTATTTTCATTACACACTCCCTATTTTGTCACATCTCAATTTTATTTCTTGCATTTAATAATGTTAAGTGAATTGAAATATTTGAAAAATGGAATTTATCATTTAGTACTTATGGGATTTGACAAATGCAATAATATTTGAAAAATGATTATCTTGCAATTTTATGATTTAAGAGAATTATTTTATAATGACTATTAGTTAAAGGTTATTGATGAAAAATTGCAAGTACAATAATGTGTATGTAGGAACAGGTTGAAGACCGAGAACATGGTTGAGGAAAGGATGCTTAGCTGGATGACAAACAGTAAGCAAGATTGGAATCTGGAATCTCACACAGAACAATAGACCATGACATCTGCATTTGTCTTGTAAATGAAAATATCATTCTTGCTTGTATAAACCGTGAATGAATAAATAGGTAACTTAAATAAAAGAAACAAATTCATGGAATTATTTTCCTTACCTTGTCTATTCGAAGTTAATTTCATATTTAGAGATAAAGGAAAAATGATGGAATATGAAATATAACTATTTATACATTGTTTCCTTGTAAGAGAACAATTTGAATAATTGATCCTTTATTTAAGAATTTAAAAGAATAAATCCTTGGTAAGAGAAATAATTCAAATACATACATACATACATACATACATACATACATACATTCATATATATATATATGTGAAACATAGAAAATTGTTGCCACTGGGGTTTTAGGACCTAGGGCAACAAGCTTTCTATACTCCACATTCAAGGAAAAACCCTAGAGATCTCAATCCAATGAAGAAAGGGGAAAAAGACCCGACAATAGGGTATCCTAGGGTATGTTTAGAGATTAATTGAGGATGAATGAGGGGTTCAACACCAAGCTAGGGCTCGAAAAATGTATGAAATGTAAGATTTAATGATTGAACTCAATGATGCATAAAACCTCACTAAATGAACTATAAATGCAAATAAATCAAAAAAACAAACTGGAAAAGTATAGAGGAATACTTGGAAACCTGAGAAAGCTTGAAAGGAGATTTGAAATGCTAAATAACCTAAAATTTAGGCCTACTAGGACACATACACCAATTTGGGCGTATTAGTCCTAGATCTGGGTTTCTGTATAGGAACAGGTTTTTCGAAAAAAGGTATCCGAAATTACAAAAATTATCTAAAAAATTACCTTAATTAGGACTCATATTCTAGGACTGGCGTATGAGTCCAGTTAGGTTTTTCTGGAACTTTAAAATCTGAATCTGGTCTTCAATGTCTTCTCTTTCTGTTCCCCTTTGTTTCCGGATTCAAAAATCTAATTTTCGGGGATGTAGGTGAATTTTTGTGAAGATAACAACCTTGCTAATGAGGGGACAAATCCAACAAATTTCTCCAAGCTTGTAACCTAATCTTCAAAGGTCCTTCATGCTCCAAGATACCTAGATTTGCAATCACACAAAGAGAGAAAAAGTGTTGATTTTTAGGGAATAGGGGTTTACCTTGGTCAAATCCCCTTAAGGTAATTAAACCAAATGATGAGATAATGAAATGAAGGCATAAAACATGAAACAAAGAACATGAATCATGGACAATGATACCTTGAATGATTTCTTGTAAATGATGTCTTGTAAATCTGCAACTCAACATGAAATGGCCATGAAGGATGTAGATCTTGATCTTGACAATAGGTGTAGAACAATGCTTGATCTTGGATCTTCAATGCTACATCACAACACTAGCTCAATAACATGCTTGATGCTTGATATCCTTGACATGATGATGGATCTTGAATTTCTGCAACAATTGATGAAGAATTCTACCCTTGAATGCTTTAGAAATGATCTTGAATGCTCTCTTGATGATCTATAAAGTCTTGGAATGCTTAACTCTTGAGTGCTTGAATTGATAACATGTAGGTATTATTGAAATAATGATTTGAGACCTCATTTATATAGGCAAGCCATCTAATATCCCATTAATTGGATCCCACAGGCTGACATTCATGAAATTATTTGAATTTAAAACTCAATTTTCCTGCTCAAAACCTTGAAAATAGGCCAAATGGGACTCATACGCCATATGTGGCGTATGGGTCCCACCTGTTTGGGACTCATACACCCAAGATGGAATATGGGTCCCACCTGTATGGGACTCATATGCCCAAGGTGGCGTATGGGTCCCACATGGCCTATTTTGATTGCTAAAGTGTTGGGGAGTGTGTAAATTAAGTTTATTTGCTAATCTTGTCGGGTTTTTGATTAAAATATGCCTTGGAATGCACAATATAGGGCCTTAGGGGCCTATTAATGAGGGTATAAAGGTAATAAATGCAATAGGGCCCAAAATTCAATGTGAAAGTGTAAATAAATATACTTTACAACATTAAATTAAGGAAAAATTGGGTCTACTTAGATCAAAAGGGGCCCTAAATCCCATATGAATGTGTAAAAAAAATTCAACACTAGATTAGGTCCACTTAGTTTACAAGCCTCCTAAATTTAATGTGAAGGTGTAAATAAATATACTTTACAACACTAAATTAAGGAAAAGTTAGATTTATTTAGCTTTAAAAGGGCCCAAAACCTAATGTGGATGTGTAAAACACATCACAACACTAGATTAAGGTGACATTAAGTCTAATTTATCATTAATTAATCCCAAATCAAGCAAGGAAAAGGTGTACTTTTTCAGTTCCCACAATATATGCAATTATATTATACCCAATTTTAGATAATAAGTGTTTTTTTAATTCGAAACTCTTTAATAAATTATATGGAAGGAGTGATGAAAAATATTATTCATATAACCCCCTTCATAATTCCAATCCCTTCCATATAGGAATGGATGGATAATTCCAATGACAAGGGAGTGGGGTGGCTAGATAGTGGAGGTATGGAGAGTTAAGAGCACTCCAAGAATAGAATGCAGGGAATCAAAGGACAAAGATAGTGGTAATTTTGAATTAGAGGAGTTAATCAAGCAAAATCAGGGGAGGTGATTAAGGGAAAAAGTAGTAGAAGGAAAAGCATGAAGAGGGGAGATAATCATTTCCATTCAATTGAGGAAAGAGCATCGATATTGCAGAAAAGAGGTAAGAATGATGCCTTCTTAAAAAGTTTCCTTCAAAATAATCGATTTTTCCTTATCTCTTGAGCAAAGCTCAGCTTAATCAAAAATCGTGCACCTTGTTATTATCTTTGTTTCATACTCATGGCTTTGTTTCCATTTTGTGTGTTATAAAATTATAGAAAGCCATGTTTGGGGGGGATGAAAACCCCATTTCTGACCTTCGCTATGTGTAACGACATGCAAAAGCATGATTGGATGGAAGTTCTATGTTCAGGCTCTAGCCCACATGTTATTTTATCTTCAAACTTGGGGTGATCCCACAAAGCTGGTTTACAATTTTTGGGAGATTTTGATTTTTGCTGAAATCACATATTTTTAGAAAATATAACAATTTAAGCCTTAAATAATTCCATTTAAATCACTCCAATTGAAGAGGGTTTGATCAAACTACCTTAGATCAAACCCCCTTAGATAGAACCCCGCTAGTTTTAAACCATACCTATAACGGAGTCTCCTTTACACCTATCAAAATGCTGATAAAAAACCACTTTTGATTTACCTTTTGGGGGATCAAATGACTTCATTTAATTTTTTTTTTGTAAGTATGTAGTCCTTATTGTAAGCTTCACAAAAAGTATAATTTTAAATAAATTTAATTTATTATTAAATATTTATTTTTTATTTCTTGTGAATGTAGGTTTTCACCAAAAACAAGCTCTTTCTCACATGTGGAAAAATAGAAGATTATCAATTTTTTTTTTTGAAAAATATGAGTTCACCAGATATTGAAGTCCTTGATCCAATAAAAAAAAAAAATTGAATTTCGATACATAAAAAAGAAGATATGTGTTATACGGTCCGCCTATGTTTGAATTGTAATTGGTTTGACTTAGAAACTTGATTAAGGTAAAAATATTCAATAAAACACTATGAAACCAATTGGAAGCACTAGATATCATAGTTACAAATCTAAATTCAAAAAAAATAGAATTTTATCCTTCATGGAAAAAAAGTTGTGTTATACGGTGAGCGTCACTCCTTAAAAATGGTGTTTACTTGAAAAAAATATTTTTCAAGGAGATAGAAAAAGAAGTGCAATCCGATTCCAAAATTTTTGAAACAAATATATTTAGAATCTACAAACAAAATGTCACAAATCACAAGTTTGCATCATCTTCAAATTCCTCATGGTTTAGCTGCTATAGGTGCCTGAAAGTGAAGATTTAGTTAGAAAAAATCATTTCAGTATCCAGTTTGGCAAAAAATTGCAAACCAGTATTGTGGGATCACCCCTTGAGAACATCGATATGTTCTCTGCGATGGAAAGACCATCTTTGGTGTCAACCACCCATGATACCCATTGAAACAATATCTACATTCGTAGTAATATGTATGCATACTGTTTCATGGGGCTGAATGGTATGAACCATTTGAGTGTGAATCTTGACTCAAAATGATCCATATCATTCTACTCCATGTGTATGTTAATGGGTGGATAATAATGCCAACAATGTTGCAGGTTGATGGATGATATGCGTCATCCTATTTGAGCATAGTGTGGATGAATGTTATTGACCTGGTGTAAATATGTAATGGCTGAGGTTGGTCTTTAAGCATATAAATATATATTAGGGAATGTAGATCCCTATGTCATACTTTTATTTCCATTTTGTACCGAACGATCAAGCTTCATTCATAATATAGATAAGAACGATGCTATCGTTCTATTGTGACTGTTGTAATGTTTTTGCAAACAATAATGCATGTGTTATATCGATTTGCGGTAGATAGAATATCGACCATTAAAGGATGAGGTATATGAAACCCTTGTGGCTTATGAATATCTTCTCTTTTCTTCTTCGACGACATGTATATATGCACAAATATATATATGTGTGCAATTGACCATGTGTAAGAATCTTACAGATTTGAGTAGTAGCATATACTCTGTAACTTTTCAAGTGATAAATTGTTGCCTTTGGCATGAGGCCGACAACACCATTGAAATATTAGGTGAAGGATATAAGTCGATAGCATAATTAATGCAAATCAACCCCAATATTTTTATTATATAAGCATATATGTGTGATTTAAAGAATAAAATGTAGAACGCCACAATGTTCTAATTAAACATAGAGAAACAAATGATTTGTTGTCTATTTGGAACATAATGATTGGAGGATAATGTTATGTTTTTCCAATTGAAACTGATAATTGACAAAGGATAATACTGATTCTCATTATACTTCTGAAGTTGATTTTTTCTTTTCATTTTGTTGTTAATGGGACATAGTAGATAAGACCAAAATTTGCGTATCTAAAGAAATCAATGTATCTTGATCTGTAAATCTGCATGTTCAATGGATTTTAATTTTATTATTCTTAAAGAATGTATACGCATATACAAACTGTGAATACTATGCATGTAAGTGCACATGCATAAACTCATCATTTATGCATGAACACATACATGCGGCATACCTTCTTATTTCATCTTAATTTACTCATTTGATTATGATTGTTTAATTTCATTTGCAAAGGAAAAAACCATAGAAATGAAACACTATTGAAGTGCAAATACAAATCTTAAGAAAATATAGTTATATGATGAATAGATGAATGGATATACCAGATTTTAAATGGATTACTTGCTTGATGATTGATGAAATGGAATGATACAAAAAGTACTCAGATAGACTGTAGCACACTAGAATATGATGCTAGTAGATGGTGTAGAAGGGAGGGACACCCCTTCATTATGGTAAGCTACCTCCCAGGAATGGGTGTGAGAGAGTGTAGATTTTCTTTTCGAAATCTAATTGAAGTTGCATTTTATGCAGCATGAGCTTGACCAAGCTTTGCAGTCATTATATTCAGAACATACTATTTATTATTTATCCTCTCTCTATCTTCTTTATCTTTTTACCTAACATGGAGCTTACATGTTCTAACAGTAGATATAAATGCATGTAGTTAGGCACACATAGATTCCACCTTGCAAACTATATCTCTTGCTAAGTGTTTTGTGTAGGGTCAGGTATTCTTCGATGGACAAAATAATTTTGGGGAAACATTGCTTCGTGGTTGGGTGGAAAAGAACCTGAACCATGTTCTCTTCCACCAATGGAGGCGAGTTGTCAAAGAGGAATTTCAATGAAATTTCAATCTTATTGATGTACTTGTATCATTGATGTGATTATTGTATTGACTATGTGGTGATTTAGTGCCAAGTCAAACTTTGTATATTGACTATTGACATTTGAAAATGAATATATACGCAGATTTGTTTTTATTTATGGACATGAAATTGCTATGTTGGAAAATAGCTATGGGATTTATGTCTTAAATTTATATTCATAATGTCAATTATTAATTTATTTTGGAAATATTAGTTGGGAAATGTTACATATTTCTCCCTCCCTATCTCTATCTCTCCCCCTCTCTCCATATCTCTCTCTATTACTTTTCTCTATCACCTCATTTATCTCTCTCTTGCCCTTTCATTCTCACAAAAGGTTCATAAGTGGAATAATTTTGACATAATAAATTAGTAATTATATTATATTAAATATTTATTTATTTGTTATTTAATTATAATTTATTTTATATAAAAAATATTATAATTATTAATTATTATATATATTAAATCTAACGCTTTGCCCAACTTGCACAATGATAAATCAAATTAAATCCTCTTTCATTGCATTGGATTGTTCACTAAGAAAAATGAAGGTTTTCAACAAGATTTTTGATGGCTAGGATTGTTTGCTCATGCTCTCCACTCATTTTGAGTGTCAAGAAAAAAAATCCTTTCTTGATGATGATCATCATATGCATTGTATGCCACCTATACACATAGTCAACATGTGATCCAATAAAGATTAAATACACTTTGTAAAATTGGACGATCGAGATAGATTCCATTGTCTTGCATTGCTACAAACATCATTTTAGCCTTTGATCTACCAAGCTAGCTTGGTCCCTCTCTATGACGTAATAATAAGTTAATCATCGACTCCTCACCCACATCCATGCACTTCATTAGAAATCAATGAATAAACAAGACTACTAAAATTGTCAAACAACCAAATATTTCATTGGATTCATATAATGAATGATTTTGATGTAATTATAAAATATAAAAAATCAAATAAATAAATAATTTTTTAATTATTATTACCTTTTCTTTTGCTATTATTTCTTGATTTTTTGGTTTTGTTTCTTAGCACTTCCTTCTCTTTTTTCATTATATTAAATTAAGGATTTCTTTAGTTCATTTTAAAGTATAAAATTATATATATTTTTTCTATTAAAAAATGACCTAAAGACCATACTCTTTATATTAATGATTAATAAAATATTATAATTGGTAATTAAAAAAGAAAATATATATTTTTTAATGGGAATAGGGTAAAAAAGAAAAGAAAAGCAAAGCAAGAGCTCAAACCCTTACAAATGCCCTAATTTCTATAAAAAGGAAAATGACACTGAAACAACAACTTCCTACTACAAGCTATAAGCCTTGACCTTTGGACATGAACATAGACCTACACATTGCCAATTTAGAGATGAAGATCACCACCTTATTCTTCATCATCTTGCGCTTCACCGTCATCATCCCCAATGGTAAAAGGCCAGTTGATACCAGATGGATCAACACCATTAGCACACTTTAGGAAATTTAAGCCCAACTCTGCTAAAGATTTATCGTGTTCTTTCTTGGAAACATCACTTGGGGAAATGAAGGAGAGCCAAGGACTAGATAACACATTGTCTTGTATCATTAGAGCCCCTAAACCAACCACTGCTGCACCAAGTATTACATGTAGCATGATCATGGCATGGTCTTAAGAAGCTTTTTTAACCTTAAATTAGAGATGCCATCGATGAAAACTATCTTCCTCTTCTTTTCCAGGAGTTGAACATTAGAGTCCATTGTAGAAAGTTTCTAAGACCATGAAACCTAAAAAGAAGAAGAGACATATTGTAATTTGGGTAAATGAAGTTGAAACATACCTCACCATAATTAGCAAGGACTTCCCACTATGCTAGGAATTATGAGCTGAAAGATTTTGCGTGCTTCAAATCATTTCTAATATCTATATCATTAATAACCAAGCTGAGTAGCCAATATGTGGTGGTGTGAGAATGTCACCTCTAGATGTGGGAAAAGATATGGACTTATGATAGGCCTACTTATTATAAGTCTTGAAAGGACTCCAATGCCTCCCACGACCCTAAAGAACTGGTTAGAATGTATTCATCATGCTTGTCTATGGCACAATTGGCTAGGTAATTATGTAACTCGGTTCATTTCTTATAAACATGGTTATGATAAATGTGGATTGGGAATCAAGAAGTGGTTAGAGTTGCATCAAAATGTTATTTATTTTTATGGAACAATTTTATTTATGCACTACATTTATAATGGTTATTGAATCTTATTCAATTTAGACACTCTTCACATCATAATGGCAATACACTTATGAAATTAGAAGCAGTGCATGTATTTTCATTTTGTTGGTACATCCGTATTTAAGGTTCTTTGAGGTTGTACCAACAAGTTTGCCATTATGATCTTCAAGGATGCAACATCTGGATGCACCATCAAAATTCAATTTTAAGTAGTCAATTGATGAAAAAATCCATTTTAATCCCTTCTAAAAATTAGAAAGAGAGGAAGTAACTATTTTATACACTAAATGTTTTATTTATTTTAAAATTAAGATCTTTATATTTAAAAAATAAATAATGCTTATAAATAACTTTTGTTTCAATTTTTTTTCACATTCACACATAAATATTTCTCATTCACTATCATTATAAATTATACTTCTGAAAATAATTAAAAATTTATTTATTTTATCTTAGTATATAAAAATATTTTATTTACTACATATTTTATTCTAAAATTATAATCTTTAAAAGTTGTAAATAATTTTCCTTCCAAACTATTCATTACTCGTGACTCGTGAGATGTTTAAATCCCCTATTACCAGTATGAATTGGGCCTCTTAATACAGACTAAACCTCGAAAAAATTTATTTTCCTTTACAAGATTCTATAACAATTTTATTGGAAAGACTTTTAACGTCTGCTAATCGATGTTTACGATGTCAAACAGGACAATTTTTCCGATGTATTGTATAACATTAAACTACTTCATTATCTATAAAGACGGCCAAGCTGGATCTTACCTCGATGAACCTTTTGGTTTTAGTAAATAGAAGTGACTCGTTTTTGTAATGTTTGCATTGTCTTTACTTTGAGGTAGGTATTTAAAATCTCAAATGTTGACATTGAAACGTGTATTAAAATGTACCATGAACTTTGATCTGGAGTTTACAATGAATTCAATATCTATCAAGAGGGCTCCATGGAAGTTTGATATCAATAAAAAATTGAACGTTGCAACTAAAATATGTATTAGGATCTTATCAAGAACTTTCATCTACGGCTACAAATAGCATAGCCTATCCTTAAGCCTCGCATTATTGCATATCAGCTTCAAGTGATTCAGTACACATACTCCTTTAATGGCGGGATTCAATTTGCAGAGTAGTAGAGAGCTTCGACATTTCAGCCATCCTCATATCTTGGAGCTGAGCAACTGGAATGGAGGAGCAGCAGGTGAGCAACTGTATTGTAGAGGATGCATTAAACCTGTTAAAAATGGATTGGTCTACAGTTGTAAGGTCTGCAATTTTAATCTTCACTTAAGCTGTGCAAAAATCCCTCAGCAGATAAAACATCCTGCTGATAATCATGTTCTCAATTTGCTTTCTCGGCCTTGGGTTTATCCCTCGGGAGTTTGTGCATGCGATGCATGTGGGCAACAGATGAGACATGGTTTTGCCTTTCATTGCAGTCTGTGCAATTTAGATCTGCATCCTTCATGTGCAAATCTGCCCATGAAATCTAATCACCAACATCATCCTAGACGGGCTGGCTTAACCAGCACACTCTAAGCGTTGACCGCTTAGGTGGCTGGTGTGGGCCCTCTAGAACTTCCGTTTCTTCTTCAATTTTCCGTTGCGCTCCGTTGTCTCTCCTCTGACTCTTCATGTGACATTCACTGCTACGGTTAAATTTGAATTCAATTTTGAATCTCTCCGCCCATTCCATTAAAAGGCAGCCCGCACATTTCCACTTCAATATAATGTTTTCTCGTGTCCTATCGTTTTGTGATGCATATGGAGTGGGGCTAACAGATCTGAACTTGACATACAGATAATGTTGTTGGCATTCGCTTGCCCTCACAAATGCTTTGGCGCTGCATGGATCAGATTCTGGTTAAGCTAGCCCCTTTGGCATAGCCAAATTGGCTGGAGCAGAACATTCATATTTACAGCAGCTCGTGGAACCATAGGCTATATGGCACCTGTGTGGCAGAGGGGCATGGCAATTACTGTTAAAGTAGATGTGTATATTTTTGTAGTTATGTTATTGGAAATCATTTGTTAAAGAAAAATAGCCAAGGTAGACATTCTAGAAAATGAGAACATATTTTTGACTGGGAGTACGATTGCTTGAGAGATGGAGGGCTTGTAAATTTGGTGGATTAGCAGCACACACGTGGTATAAATCCAAGACAGTTGGGATGAATGGTGTTGGCAGCACTGTGGTGCATTCAAGATGATCCATCTCTGAGGTCATCCATGGAAAGAGTCGTTTAGATGTTGGAAGGAACCCTTGAAATTCTTGTGCCACCACGTACAAGGCTTTCTTCACAGATTTCCCTCTCATCCGGCATTGAATTTTGATATATTCTACGAAATTCCCTAATCTGGCTCAAATAACTGAGTACATGAAGTAAATGACTCAGTTGTGTCTTAGTTTTTACTTAATCAAAGTGAATGGAAGAATTTAATAAGTTTAAGCAGCTGTTTGCTATTAGTTTAGAAAACATACAGATCTATACTAAAAAGATCATGTGTTTATCTGTAGTTAACTTCTCTTTTAGATTTTCTATTATATGTTGTACTTGTAACTCTTTGGAGAAAGGCAGAAGATAGCTATATATTTTTCCAGTTAATAGAATATTACTGTTTATTGCTTTTATTTCTACACCTGATCTCTCTGGTTATCTCATTATCTAAGCCATTTTAGCCAAAGCCTTAAAATATTTAAAAATAGAGAAAATTTAGATTTAGATCTAAAAGAAATCTGTATCTCCAGGAATCATGTGTGAATGAAACACAATAATTTGATTTATTAATAATTTTTTTAAAAAGTTAATATTTAGTTTTAGTATTTCAATAATAAAAAATGTTAATTATAGTGTAGAATCATTCAATTAGATATTAGATTATTCATAAATCTTAGAATAATCAAAACTTTGCAAGAGTTTGCTTTCCCATCACTAAAACATAATTATATTTTTCACTTACCAACAATCAAATATTAATTATTCTCACTAAGGAAAATCTTTCCTCTATCATAAACTCAATATGATAGAGAGACACTATGGGAAGTCATATGATAGGTCAAATAAGTGTAGTTGTGTGTTAATACTTACAACAAAATAATTTATAGTTCTTAATTGCTTATAAAGTAGAAATGTGCATTTGATTCTTATGCTATTACAATTTTTACAAATGAAGATCTAAGTTCTTGAGTATTTCGATAGCCATTTATTGATAATTTAATCATAGTCTAAGGAAGTGCAAGGGCTTGCTCTACATGTGAAGGAAGAATATTGTGGTATTTCTTGCTTCGATTTTTTTGTATTCCTTAAAACATATTATGTAGCATGTTATTTATTCATTGCAATGAGATTTTCATTCTATTTTATGCTATTTCCATTCCCATTAATTAAATTTAATTCTTGTTTTTAAGATTATTTGCCATATTGTATATTTTCTTTGCTGTCAATATTTAAATAAGTTTATTTTCACTTTCAATAGTTAGATTAGGACAATTTTAATCTACACTTATTTTAAATCTAGATTGAAATAAATAACCATTAGTCTAAATGTGTTTTCCCCAATTGCAAACAACTATAAAAATAAACCTAGTTTGATAATGATGACATTATTCATATCTAAAGTCGAGGCATAACAATGAACCTCATCACTTTTTGGTATTTTTGTTTAGGATATCTTGAGGTGTTACTAGGGAATTCTTGAAATTGATTGTTGAGACATAATCCTTAGTAATTCATCATTAAAGGTTGAACATCCTTGCTCTATTAAAGAAAAAAGTTTATCTATTATGTCAATAATATTTTTTTGAGGTAATTGGAGTAAGAAGATCATAAAAAGGACTCTAATATGACACATAAGTTGAAAGTGAGCATTAATTAACTAATTTCTTTAAGATTAGTAGAAATTTTTAAAAATGAATGCATGGTTGGACTAAGAGACTCAAGAGGTAGATTCACTTTATAAACCCTCCCATGGCACACCATAGAAAATGACTCTGAAATAGAATAAGTCATATAGGGACAAAATTTTCTTACAAAACCTCAATATTTGAAATGAAGGGAAACTTTATATTGGGGAAATATGTATGAAAAAGATGATATAAATGATAGGGAGAATCATAGATGAATTTTCAATACCCCATATAACTAAACCTAGATGAAGAATATATCCCCATCCATATTTTGTACTTGTAGGGATATAAAAATTGAAGATCTAGACCAATCACCATTTGATTTTAGGGTGATGTGTCAAACCTACAGTTATAGAACTGATAACCAAAAAAAATGTTATTTTATTCCATAGTAGAAGATCAATTATGTGATGGTTTATGGTATTACAACCAAACTCTATCAACACGTGGAGAGAAATAAGAAAAAAATTCTTAGACAAGTACAAATACTATTGTAGGGCAAGATATTACAAAGAGGAAGTCTTTAGGATAATTATCTTGATTGATTCCTCTTTGTTTACTATTGTTATGGAAATGTATGAGACATAGAACTAACTAAACCATATTTATCTAAGGTGTATAGGATGAGTCCTAATAAGTTTTAGATCTTATGGGAGAAGGGAGGTGGTCACACTTGGAATCATAAATTTTTCTAAAATATATAAAAATTGTTTGTGTTAGGGTCAAAATTAGGAAATCCAAGACTATAAAAGGACACCATAAAATTAGGAAATCCAAGAGTATAAATGGACACAATAAGACAAGACAATTAATAGATGATTAAATATAAATTTGAAAATAAGAATATTGGTACATAAAACACCACAATAGATGAAATTCAATAAAAGGCTAAAAAAATAAATTTCTTTCCATCTAGTAGGGGAGAGGGGCCCGCCCATAGTGGAGTACCCTAACTTCGTGTTTCTCAAAATCCTACATGGAATTTCAAATCAGTCCCAATTTTGTACAACAGTTTATTTGGCAACTCACCTACTTAAAAAATTTAATTTTAGGGTCACATCGTCAAATATGATGCCACATGAGCATGCCTTTTGTTAAGGTATTAAAAAAGGCTAAAAAAAAGTGAGACTGATAGTGGTGCACTAAGTTATGTTTTATTGGTGCATCGATGTGGCATCACATGATTTGTCAATTTGTGTACTTTATGGATAAAAAGTGTTTTGCAATTGGATATTAAGATGCTCTATTATGAGGCCCACTAAGGACTACTTCTATCCCCACTATTGGAGCCCGCTCCACTATGGGCCCCTCTCCACTAGTCTAGATGCAAAAGTAAGCATGCACAAAGTGATTTCCCCCTTGATAAAATATAAATTTGTAATATTTTTGACAAAATGATGTTACTAATTGATGTGAGTTGATACCTAAAATCAAGAATCACATGAGCAAGGGTGTCTAACTAGAGGAATAAATCAATTAAATATGCTAGAGATAGGAGAATAACTTCTCTTATAATTAATATACAAATTATTTTTTTCTACATGCCACCAATAATCTATCAATTAGTGGGTAGTTCTATGGCTAACCCCATAGCCTACACAATAGTGGGGACCATATTCATGAATTCCTTAAGATTAGAATAACCAATGCTAGTATTGACACATGCCTAAACAATGGATGCCCTAGTGGACATAAAACCAACCATTCCAAGGATAGAAGTTATTTTTAGACTGCAACAAGATTTACATCCTAGACCATCTAACATACAAAAATTTCCTCAATATAAGTAAGTAAATCAATAATAAGTACCTACCTAACTTGTGAATATTCTTAAAAAATATATACAAACTATATCTTTCTATAACACAAACTAGGAGAACATAGCTAGATTAAATACCATATACTATGAAAATATTTAGCTTCACTTAGGAAAAAACCCTCCTCCCATACTATTATTTAAATCTCTAACGAGGAGATATAGCCTTCTCTTAAAAAAAATACAAAAATAAAATAAATTTATTTTACATAATAGTCCAAATGTATCTCTATTTGCAAAATTCCTTAATTGATAAAAATAAAATTTCACATATATAACCTTTACATGTGTATAAATCTAATCTATTACAAGAGATCAAATAATTAAAAATTGAAATCCCATTGTTATAGGCTATATGAGATGTTCTAGAGAATAATAGCAACATTAAACAATTTTGTATGTCAAAACTTTTGAGAAAAGAAGAAATATCTTAAAATAGTTTAAGTAGATGGTAAGCTCTTAGATGGTAAATGTCTCCACCTAAAATATGGTGCCTTAGGGAGCCTTGTAAACATAACTTCAATTGGTAGCACAAAACATCAAACATCTTTATGGATTTGGGTGTTGCCATCAATATCATGATAGCTAACATGTTGAGAGTATTATCCTTAACTAACTTATGTAGCCAACTTCCACCATTTTAAAAATGGATAAGCATTTGATAGCTAAGATAAAGGGTATCATTAAAGATGTCCTAGTTAATATAGGATCCTAGAAATATTTTATTAATTTCATGGTAATCTAGTCATTAAGCTCAAAGAATGGATACCCATTGATCCTAAGAAGACTCTATCTAGCTACAGTAGTTTCCTTCATTGAATATAAATCAAGAAAATTTACCATATTTAATGGAATCAATGATATTTCATTTGTATGCCCACATGTAAGACCTTCCTTAGAATTTGATAATCATTTATGGGTAGATGTACCAAACATAAATTATAAAATAAAGAGAATTTCCTACTTAATGGTCATCAAAATAAAATAAAATGTAGAAGAGTTGGAAGATGATTTTGACAATTATGAGGAAGAATATAACAACCAAATAATCAACTAATGAAGCCTTGTTTAATTTTTCCAAACTAACTAGTAAAACTTTCTCCAAGCATTTCATTGTCCCTTAGAGAATATTATTCTCATTGTTGAAATATTTTATAAAGAGATTAAACCATTTTTCACATGCCATATCCTCACCATTTCCAATTAAGCATGCTACTAAGGTAATATAAAACACTATCCTTAAGATCTCACTAAATAAATCATGATTGAATTAGGTGAACCACTAAGCATTAATAATTCCTTACTAGATAAGTGGGAATAAAAACTACACTATATATTGTAAGCACTCTCAAAAGAATTTACTTGGGAACACACTGTTATGATGAGAATATGACTTGAAATCTGTACCCATCATATATATAAAATTTTTTATACTTGTGAGACAACCCCAATGAATTTTAAACCTAACACTTTAAGATATATTCAAAATTCATATTGGAAACATTTTAGAAGTAGGATTCATATACCAATCTTAGATAGCCAATTGGTTTCTCCACTAGTGATTATTTTAATGAAATATATTAAGTAGAAATATATGCAAGCTAAAAAGAGCTAAATAAATCCACTTCAAGAGATTAATTCCCCTTAGCCCCCATCAATAAGATTTTGGAAAATCTCACTAAGAAGAAAGACTTTTCCTTCCTAAATGGATTTAGTGAGTAAATGTAATGAAATACATTTTGTAAAAGAAGAATTTAATAGGAAATATGCTCCAAATACTTGAGGATATTAAATTCACATTCACCTCAAATTGGGGGCTAAATCTAATGGTGAAATTTGTATACCCCTACCAATTCCCATATAGTATTGGGGTATTTTGAAGGAATGTCTTAATTTAGTGACAAGTTTGGCTTATGATTCTATGCTTATCCCAATCCATTTTATATTCATTTATAACCATTTCAATGGATTCAACCTTATCCCATCCTTATTTATGCATTCTCATATATTCACTATTTACACAATTTTTATTAGCCTACATTCAAAATCATGTCCACATCATTCATTTATGGCCTCAAAACTTATACATTTTTTTTTTAGGTCAATCTTAAGTGACTTAAGGTTTATCTCAAACTTTTAAATTTTAAATACAAATTTCTAGGCTATGACCCTTTCCTACTAGCAATTATGGGTTGACTTGGTACATGTTTTGTGCAAACTATTATTGTGTCTTAGTATTTTAAGACATTAAATATGCACTTGTTACCATTTTGGATTTTGGGACAACTATATTTAGGCCATTTAAATATGGTTGTGCATGTTGTCTATGATATAATTTGATTGTAGCAATCTAGAAATCTCCTTAAGTGTGTTTGTAATCACAACCTTGATAGTTTGACACAAGGAAGATGAAGAGATCTCAACAACAAATTTTAGTCAAATTATTCCCATAGGTCACAATTGATTCTTACCAATCAAAGCATTCATAATTGGATTCTACATAATTTCAACATTTATTCTTCATCATTGTTCCCTAATTACATACAAATTAATTTTATATTCATTGTTTACATTTATTTGATTAGCCTAGACCATCTATGTAAAGTTGTAATGATGAAATTTTTATGCTAATGTCATTTTACATTTAGATTTTTTGTCCATTTTAAGAGAATGTCTTGATACATATACACATTGAAAAAAGTCATAATCTTGTGTGAAGTCAAGCTTTTTCCCTCATGTTGCTACTCCTCCACTTTTACACATTCCCACATCCTTTATCTATACCTTATCAAAATTGATCCACATCCCCATGTGTATTCTTCATGTATTATGGCTATCTATGTACTAATCCATAAATGTTTCATTATTTTTTTCATCTTTTTGTCTTGATGTCCAAAATATATCTGTCTACTATTTTGTTCATAACTTTTGAATTGTAACTCAATTTTAACTCAAAATTTCTTCAATCCTACACTTTACTTTCCTTCGTAGAGCCATTGAACCAAGCAAAATGGTATTTGTGTAATTCATTGCTAAATAGTTATGTATTCAAAAACATTTAGTTGAATTTGGTTAATCATTCAAGTGCTTCTTATTCAAATTTAGGAAAGAAGGTGCTTCAATTGGTGTAATAAAAGGAATCTAGATCTGCAATCTTAGGGGAATGACTCAAGAGTGATTTCATCTATTGTTTACTCATTTTAAGGGAGGGAGTTGACCTAGGAGAACATGTCCATTTCTAGCAATAAGAGAAATCCCTCAAAAATATTCTTGAATGCTATCGAACTTTAGATTAAAAAAATAAAAGAAGTGAAGATAAATCAAGTTAACCATAAGTATAATTAGAGCTAAAAACTCTCACTGTTATATTTTTTTGAATAACTATTAAAATTAATTTAATTTATTACAATTAATCTAATTTATTAAGTCTAAAATAGCATTGATTAATCAAACTAATTTACATGTAATTACATGTATATTTACTTAATCAATCCAAATTAATGCCTAACAAAAGTTTATTTACTTAATCAATCCAATTTAATGCCTAACAAAAGTTTACAAGATGCGAACTAAAAGAACACTCCAAAATCATGTAAAATGGACAATAAAAACTTTCAAAAAAATATTCTTAAATACAAAAGGAAATTAAAAGTAACTAAATTTTATATTTGTGAGTAAAATGAGATTTTATATAGTTTTTTTGGCACACCAATTTTTTTTTTTATAGATGGTATCTAGGAAAGTTTAGAAAATCCCTAAAGTTATGCAAGTTTCTTGTCAAAAATATTGTACAGGACGGTGGACATGCACTCCAAGCTGTTTGGATTGAATCTGTGGGTTGCTTTCTCATTTTGATTTTTTCTTTCGCTGATTAATATTTATGGTGCTGTGTGTTTCTTTTGGCGAGTATTATCATCCATGAACATCTAGTATCTGAATATATATATTAGATGTTTGTTGTTATTCTTAAACAACATTCAATTTAATGTTCAATAAAATTGCTATTAATTATTTGATCCATAAAAATGTGATATTTTTATCAGAATATCAATTATAAACATTCTGTCATGTTTAATAATCATACATAACAATCTTATTCAATTACATATAATCACATCTATTTTGTTTTCTGGAAATAATTAGTGTTACCCCAAGTTTTTGGAGACTAGGGGATGGTGGGGATGGTAGGGACAGTCCCCAAGTTCCAGAATTTTGAGGCTAAATTTGGGAACTGACAGGAGGGATAAATATACAAAATATAGGGAAAATTTAAATATTTATGAAAACATGGATAAGGCATGCATAATATACATGATAGAACCTTAACATATAACATTTGTGTTCAACATTATTTGTCAATACTCAATACGTATTCAAAATTCAAAATTAACATACATGAATCATGAAACAACCTCCAAGTTATAATTTATAAACTTATATCAAAATGCCCAAAGGCTACATTTCTGCCATATAGTTTTAAAGTATGATATGAAAATCAAAATACAATAAACAAAGAGCAGTAGCACTGCTGCCCCTAATCTGCAAGATCTCCCATAACCGCATCAAAATCAAAGTCATCCTCTGAGTCACTGCCACTGTGATGGTCCACCTCAGCCTCAACCAACGGAACCCCAACCAAACCCTTAGCTATCTCCTCCTCATCCACCTGGGCCACGTCCTCGGGTCAATATCCCACAATAGAGCTAGAGTCTATCTATACTCTGGAGTCTGCCGATCCTGAAGCCGAAGAGCACTATGAACGGCCACTAGCTTCTCCACTCATCTAGAGGTAAGTCTATTCCTCTTGAGGGAGTGGAAGCTATATGTGGACCAATTCCTCTCTACAGCAGAGGAACTGGCAACCTGTACAAGAAGGTGAGTAGCAAGTGTCTTCAACTGCGGTGTATCCCTCCCATGATAGGTCCACCATCCAATAGGGTTCGATTAAGCTAATATAGCTCTATCCAACCTCGCCTATGGTTTACTCAAGTTTGGGCCATTAAGATTTGCAAAGTCTAGGAATTGTGTCTGAAGTAGTGAAGCCTACTCTGCTGGATAAATCTTTTCAATGGCCCATGTGAACCCATCTAAAACCTCAGGGTCAT
>VDFB02161787.1:0-10327 GCA_007258455.2 Sequoia sempervirens
ATATATTTTTAAATATATATTTCTATAACAGGTGCATGTAATTGCACAAGTTAGATAAGTTTTAAATGATATGATATGAAAGAGGAAATTGATTTTTATTTAAATGTAATTTGGAAATTGAAATAAACAAATAGATTTAATTTCTTTATTTGTCTATAAGTGAAATTGTAATAAGCTAGTTTATTTGGGCAATGTGTAATTGTATTTTCTTGAAATGGAAATTGGATTTAGGAAATCCTAATGGTAGCTTTATTTCCTGCCTGAATTGCTTATTGTATTGTATTTTATTTTTTTTACGTAAATTGGGAAATTGGTTAGTTGTGTATGTAAGTCTTCTAGATGATGTTATTTTATGAGGGGTTTGTTGTGATTTATGTTTCAACCCTTTTTTTTCCTTGGGTAGTGCACTTGGTTGTAATTCAGTTTAAACACCCGATTACTACAAACAATATGTGTTGCCTCTTGCATTATGGTTGATATTTATTATCGGTTTTTGTGCACTTTGTCTACCCTTGGGTTTTGGATTAGATCCTTTTTTTTTCAGTAGGGGAGTGGCTCTCAATGGGGGTCAATGCACAAAGTGGTGCTAGGGTAACTCATGTGAAAGTTACTTAATTAAGTGGAAATTAAATAATTGTATTAGGGGAAAGGGTAGCTTAAATCATATAACTTGTTAATTGTGCCTCACTCATGGGCTTAATGGCTTGTTTAGACTTGAGATGAGATGGGAAGGCCTGGAATGGAAAGATCATTATCTTGTCCCTTTGAAAGATATTTGATTCTACATCGGTTTGCATGTGGGGTCGAGGGTCGTGAGAGGCTACTAGGGTAACCCAAGATGGGGGTCATGGCCTAGGAAGATCTTCCAGGGTAACCCATGCAAATTTGTGATGACACTCCTCCTATAACAATAGTATGTATTATGCAGTTGATATACTTTATTATTTTACCCTGGAAGCAATGTAACCTTTAGGTATGTATTGTTCTTGTATGGTATAGTATTGTGTGTTACCTGTGTCTAGAGGTTGTTGGTTTTTCCTAGGAATCCCTTTTACTATCTCCTAGCACGGGGGGTGGGCCTTTGTGTACCACTTTGTTGGGTGGAACATGCACCTTACACCATTGGGTTTCCACTTTATGTTTGTGATGGCGGGATCTTCTAGATTGTAGAGCTCGCATGTTCCAGTTGATATGTTCCATCTCTTATGTACTTTTGTATAAGTTGGATTCCTATGTATTTGTACTACTCCTCATTTGTATTCGAGGAGGATTCTTGTATCATTGTTATTGTAACATTATTGTATGATCTTCCTCATTATTGTGACTTCTTTATAGAATGAATGCAATCTATGGATGATTCTTTAATGTACTTTGTATCTAATGAGATGAGTTTAATGCTTTGGATGTATGTTATTTATTTCATGAGTATTATTTATATGTTATGGATTAGTTTACTTTTGTATATTATGAGATTCAAATGTAAACATTGTCGCGTACCTTAGAGGATGTATGCATTAAGTGTAGTTCACTTTACTTATTATTACACTTTAAAAAAAAAATTGTTACGCTTCTGTTATGTTTGTGTTGTCCTCTAGGGTTACATGGCGGGGCGTTACAGAGTTAACTGATAAGAGATAAGATGTTGATTGTAAGAGAAAATAGAAAGTTGAAGTAGAGAAATATGACAACTTTTAGATAATTAAAATTTATTTATTATTATTTTTTTTCATTCTCTCATAATTTGAAAAAGATTCATATTTTCATAAATAAATTTTTGCAACATAAATTTTATTTATCAAAGTATCTATTTATTTTTTAAAATATTTTAATTTATTGATTTTTTAATTTATTTTTCATTTAGTTTTCACTCCATAATAAGATAAAAATAGTAATTATTTGAAACTAACTTAATAATAATAAAGATTTTTCTAAATGTTCTAAGAAAGAAGGTCGTGACAAAGATAATGGTATGAACACAACTAGCAAAAATTGTTCAGCTGAGTGTTTTTTCATATTTTGACTAGAGGGTGTCCTATGATAGACTACCCAAGATATAATAATTTATTCTTTTGGGTGTTTGAATGAAATTGGAGGTATGCATGACTTCACAATTGCCAAAAATTTGGTGTGTTTAGGAATTGATGCATCTTTAGTAATGTAAGGTCATAGGAATGGTCCTTACATAAAGTTATAAACTACTTGTTCACCATACATGATTGATATTCACTGCATGGACCATGAAATGAATTTAGCATTTAAAATTGTAAGCAAGTTTCCTTCAATATCAAAAGTTGAAACTCTAGTCCACGAGCTCTACTCATACTTCTATTGAAGTTCTAAATGGTTTAAGAAATTTTTTAAAAAATTCAAGGAATAATCGTAAGAAAAAAACATCTTAAGGATTTTGATACCAAATGGATCTCCTTGCATGGACCAACACAATGAGTTATTTCAAAATATCAATCCTTCATTGGAGTAATGCATAAACATTACCAGACGCTAAACAAAGCTTGTGACATCTTACATAGGCTAAGTGATATAAAGAATGTAAAGACACTCTTAAATTTTGTAACCAATTACTTAGTATAGGTTAACTACACCTGATCCATACTAATTCAAGGCATATTTAATCCACTAAACATCAGTCCCAACAAGATATTCAATGTAAACAAAGACGAAGCAACCATTAAAACTAACATGCTAAAACATGAAATCTTAACAAACATCTATTCTAAGACATTGAAATTTATCCTATTGGGGGAGTGGTGTCACATTGATGTAGAATGGTGACCCTTTCCCAAACCCTTGGATAATGAGCTTGTTTCAATAAATCTTATTGAAAAAAAATGATGAAACCAATGAGAGATGTATGTGAAACATGGTGAAAAACTATTTTAACATGATAAATGCTACGATGCTTGATGTAGGTATATGTAAATCTATGCTAAATGTGTATGAGATTCTAAGATACAAGCCCTACATTCCAAAATATACTAAATGAATGCAAACTAAGTTACCATGGAAGCCATTAATGGATGCTTTAAGCTACTATGATCAAGATTAATCTAAAATGCAATTAAACAAGAAACATGGATGCAAATGAGAGTGATTTTAACAGCATAAGTTTACTATTAAAATATGGATCCCTATTCAATAGATGAAAGGTTTATTTATAGAATAGGCAAAGAGAAACCAATGGTCAAGATTGAAAGAATCAATCAATGGTCAGGATGGAAAGAAGATGGAGGCATGGATCATGGATTCCCGTCAAGGGTTGAAAATGAAAGTTGATATTTAATCAAGGGCTCACAATCATGTAAAGAAGCACACTTTAAAAACTTTCTCAAGAATTTTGTTGAAAGTTTGTTACAGGGCAGACTATTCCCTTTTTTGAATGAGTGAAGAGGGAAGGAATATTTCGTGAAAATATTCCCTTTTGGATGAATGTGCAAAGGAGGAATATTCTTAAGGAATATTCCCTTGCAAGTGGGAGAGTTAAGTAAATTGATATTTAAAACAAAGTTTCAATTATGCAATTTAGAGGAATTTAGGATATCCATTAAATAATTAACTTATTTAATGAAAAGGGATTACAATGATATTTAATTAAATAATTAAGATTATTTAATTTAGATGAGAGGACTTAGGGTGTTAACATTAAATATTTTGATTTATTCAATCTAATAGGATGAAAGGTTAGCATGAAAGGGGGAGGTGTAACACCCCTCCATTTTGTGCTTTGTTAATCAGACAATGTTTTCTCTATGATGCCTTGTGTTTTTATTATGTTAATGATGTAAAATTCATTAGTTAGTGATACTGTATTGGTGAAGGGGACGAGATCACATCACTCGCATGCGAGCGACCTGTGATTCCACGATTTCCTCTTCACGGTGTGTTTTATTATGTTATATGCATGTTTGACACTCGTGTTGTTTGCAGGATGCAGGTACAGGACATTGACTCCACCTGGTTCCACAGGTCTGAGCGTGTCCCTTGTTCAATGGAAATCGATTGGGAGATAGTAGCTAGGTTTTTTCTGTGTCAAGCCACTACCCTAGTCTCAGTGTGTCGTCGGGTTGTAGTCGGGTTGGTTGTTATGTTGCCTTGTCTCCGTGTTCTTATTTAAATTCAAGTTAAATGGCTTAGGTTGCTTAACTGTTGATTAAATGCTTTTGGTTGTAATGCTAGGAATAATTTAAATTAATTAATAAAATAATCTAATATTGGATTAGATTTATTTTATTGGTTAATTAAATTAATTGTGTGAATTAATTAAGTTATTCCTTGAATTAAAAGTGTTAAAAAGATTTAAATTAGTTTGTGTGAAAAGAAGGTTTTAAAATATGTTGAATGCTATTTAGAAAATTGAAAATTGTTTAAGTTATTCAAAATTCCAAATATCTTCAATGCAATGACTTTGGGGTAGAAAAGATATTTTCTGAAATAGTTGACTATTTTGGGGAAAGATATTTGTGAAGAGTTGAATTTGAAATTGAATTAAAATTGGATTTGAATTTGAATTTGCAATTTAATTTGTATTGAATTGTAATGTGAATTTGAAGTGGATTTGAATTTGAATTTGGAAAATTTGGAAAAGAATATATTTTCATTTTAGGGTTTTCTTTCAAAGGGTTTTATGGGAAAATTGGTTGCAAAGAAAAAGGGGGCTTTTGGATTTTATTTATTTTTGGAATGGATTCTTGGTTTGATTTTGGTGGAGAGGCTTGGAGGAGGCTAAGATTGTGGAGTTGAAAGAGTGCTTGAAAATCTCCATTGTTGAAGCTTGCAAATTTTGGAGAAAACACAAGGTTCCATCATTTCTCCCTTCATCTTCTTGCTCATTTTGAATGAATTGAAAATATAGTTTTAGATTCAATGGAAATTCATGGAAAAGCTCTTAAATTTGCTAAATGGTAGATAGATTTGGAAATTGAAACCAAACAAGAAATTTATACCAAGTTATTGAAAGAAAATCAAAGAAAACTCAATGTTAGAACTAGATTTTGAAAACCCATTTTGTTGTTTTGAAATAAGTTCTATTCTTGAAATGGGTTTGGATTATTTTTACAAATTGAGTATGAAATCAAAATCTGGGTATATATATTTGTGAATATAACCATATATATCAATACATGGATATACCCACAAATATATATACAAATATATTTGTTATATTTGAAATTTTGGATTTTGGGTAAAACCCAGGAGAATGCTCTATTTTTTTCGCCATATTCAGTGGTTGGTAAATAAATAATATAAATTTTATTTTGTTGGTTGTGGGGTGGGAGGTCAAACCCCACCGCCACCACACAGGCTACGGCCAAGGGCCACGGACTATGTGAGGAACACACAGACCATGGTCGAAGGGCCACGGGCTGTGTGAACCCCACACAGACCGCGGGCTGTGTGAAGCCCACACAGACTGCGGCCGTAAGGCCACGAACTGTGTGAAGCCCACACAGGCCGCGGCCGGAACGGCCACGGACTGTGTGGATCTCACACAGTCCGCGCGGCCATTTAAGGCATCGTGGGATTTCCACCGAATGCCTCAGTTTTCGTTTCATTGTATTTTTTTAATTTTTGTAACTTTTGATATTTATTATTTAATAATATATTAATATTAATATATATAATAATATATAATATATATTATATATATAATATTAATATAATATTTAAATAATAATTAAATTGAATATTTAAATATATATGCATAGTATATACACGTATAATTTTTATATGTGTGGTTTTAAAAATATTTTGTAAGTTCAAATTAAATCGTTATGGGAAGTTGTGATTTAAAAATGAGTAGATTTACGTCATGATTTGTTTTAATCTGATGTTCTATTTATTAAAATATTTTGATTATGAATATAATGGTTAAATTTGGAGTGAATGAATGATTCATTTAAGTCAAATGACTTTATTTATTAAATGTTTTGAGTATGGAATTTAATTGTGGAACTTAGAGTAAAAGATTGGTTTTAAATACGTCAATGTTGTGAAATGAATTTGGTGTATTTGATTGAATGCATGTAAGTAATGGGAATTGTAATTGACTTGATTTAGGAAATCCTAACTTTAGATTATTTAATTGTCTGAAATGCTTTTAGTGTTTAATTGTTCATCTTCATGTTGTGGAAATAGAGTTACTATTTTAAAGTCTTCCAGACAGGGGTTCGTTTATGGGTATGAGTTGTCGTTAAGTTGTCAACCTCTATTTTGCCTTGGGAAGTGTGTATAGTGGTATTTTGTGTCTCATTTGGAATAGGAGTAGTTTATGAGTTTTGTCTCTCTTTCGGATTACGAGTGGAGTATGTGTTTTGTTTCCTCCAGTGCTCGAAGAGGGTTTGACCTTTGTTTCCTCCAGTGGATGGAGAGGGTTTTGACCTTTGTAGCCTCCATTGTTGGGAGAGGGTTTTGTACTTTTGTTTTCTCCAGTGTTGGAGTGAGTTTCCTTTATTTGTTGCCTCCTTGGTTTGGAGAGGTTGTCTTATCTAGTTATCCATTGGTTGTGGTCTTTGTATCGTATGTGTTGTCAATAGGAGAGTGGCTCTATGTGGGGGTCTGGCACACAAAGGGGCGCCAGGGTAACTCACTTAGGGTTTAAGTAAGTGATAAATTAAAAAGAATTAATGAAAAACTTTTAGACTAATTAAGATAATTAATGCCTCTCTCATAGCTCCTTCGCTTTTAAGGTTTGAGATGAGATGAGAAGCGCAGTTGGTATGAGGGTCCGGTGGCTGGTTGAGTTGAGCCTGGATAGCCCAAGATGTGGGTTCGGTTGCCTTAGACAGTTGAGCCAGGGTAACTCATAACAGTTGTCATGTGACACTCTCGCTATGTCAACCAAGTCAGTTGTTGTACTGCGTAAAAGATCTTTGTTCTCTGGAAGCACTGTAACTTTGTGTTAAGTAATTTTGTGGTTGTGGTTGTTTCAGTTCAGTCTATGCTTTAGCCTGTGTCTAGTGGTAGATGGTCTTGTCTAGGAAATCCTTGTTACTATCTCCTAGCACGGGGGGTGAGCCTTTTGGTTTCACTTGGTTGGGTGGAACGTGCACCTTCCTTTGTTGGTTTTTGCTCTTTCTCGTGTGGACGAGACTTTCATGTTGGAGAGCTCGTTGGATCCAGATGCTATTCTGGCTTCGTTCTTTTCAGTTGATCTTTATTCTTTTACCCCTCATTTGTCATCGAGGTGGAATTTGTAAATTGTAATCATGATTATTGGATTTACCTCATTCGGGGAATGAGTGTTGTAATCATTTTGTTTAAATGTTGTTAATTGGAATCTTGAGGTATTTATTATCCTTGTTGTAATTTACCTTGTATGGGATGTATGTAATCTTAATTCTATAAGTGATTAATATTTTGGTTTCAATTGATGTTAATTGTTGTTTGGGTTATAAAGTAATCTTTGTCTCATGGCCTTAGAGGTTGTTGGAAATGTGTATTCATCTTACATGTTATTTGTACTTAAAAAAAAAAAAAATTGGTACGTTTAAGTAGGGAATTGCAACTTCCTCTAGAGGGTTGTGTGGCTGGGGAATTACATAAGATCCTCTTCAGTGATCTTCTTTGGAATGATACCTTTAATGAATTCTCTAGCTTTAAGACTGTCCTTAGCCCCACCCTCAATGGTGAAGAGGATATTAAAGTATGCTTGAAACTACTTTAAGATATCCTCTTGAGAGGTGAACATATTGGTGTCATTACATATCTAGTCAATTTGTTCTTTGAAGGTTTTTTCTTTTATATATCTAAAAATAAATAGATCCTTTATCCCCATAGTTTAAGAAATTTAGCTTGGATCTTAATTTTAGCCCTTGAATCCTATGATTTTGTATTTTTCTTAAATTATTTTTTTCCATAGCAAGCTCTTCACATAGAGCTTCATCTTTTCAATCTAATTGAAATTTAGCTTCTACTAAAATCAACTTGTCACGGAGTTCATTTTATTCTCTCCTGTTGTCCAGTGTCTTTTACTTTCCTATGGTTTGGAAGAGTTTCCTCCAACCACTTGTTATTGGTCCCATACTTATATGACACTCAAACTCTTTAGCATCCATTTATTTATTTCCCTGAGAGTAGTGATAGCATCTTTGTAGTCCCTACCCTTAAGAAGTTGAGTGTTTAGAATAAATCGTGTTTTCCTTAGGTTGTCCTTGGGCCTTTCCCTATTGGTTACTAGTATTGCTTTTATAGGATGATGATTTGAGAGAGTTTAGGGATGAACACTCACTCTAAGACCCTCATTTTTTGGAGTAAAAATAAAAAGGTCTTTGTTGTCATATATTGTGTCTAGTCTACAATAAATCATTTTTCCACATTTCTGGGCATTGCACCATGTGAACCATATCCATTTATAGTCCTTTCTCCCTCCTTCCATTGGGTCAATTAGATTTAGTTTTTTTTCATGGTACAACTCATGTCAATTCCTCCCCACTTATCTTCTAGATGCTCCACCATGTTAAAGTCACCCCCATGGTCCAAGGGACTTCAAGTATAGGTTAGTGAGCCATACCATAACTTAATTATGTCTCTATGATCATTGGAGGCATAGATAAAACACACTCACACTTTTTCTCCACCTTTATCCAAGGTGATCCAAACCACCTTGTTATAGGGGGAAGTGTCATAATTAGTTACATGTTGAGGCAACTAATTGGAGATGTGAATGTAAACACCCTCCTTCTCTTCTCATTATTTTTGGTGAAGTATGTAGATTCATTCCATATAAACTTCAAATTTGTGTCCAACATGAATCTAGTGGCTTTGGTTTCTTGAAAAAGAACAATATCCTTTTTTTTTTCAAGGTTCAAGAACCTCCTTACAATGTTTTTTGTCAACAGATTCAAGTCCCTTGATGTTCCAAGATATGCAATTAAAGTTCATTCTCAATATTCATAGTAGAAGCATCTTGCTCACCCTTAAAGTTATCAAAGAATTTTAGCCACCTTTTCTCCATTTCTAGCCTTTTTGCAATAGGTGTTTGAATAACAACGCTTGTCTTTTTCCTTTTATTTTTAGCTAACTATACATTGTTTCCAAAAGATAAGGATTTTGCATATTTCCTAGGTCTGCCTGGGCCAGCTCAAGGCTCAGGATTTTGATCTAGCTACACATTAGTTGTATTATCATTATCTTCACACCCTATGTTCTCAGCTAGTTCCAAGTTTCCCTTAATTATTCTTTTAGACTTCTTGCCTCCTTTAATCTTACTTAGATTTTTATTAATTTCCCCACTAATCATATATATTTTCATAGTCATTTCACCATCCAAGTTATAATTCACCTCCTCCCTTGGACCTAAAGCAACATATATTTTAGTGCTCTAAGAATGGTGATTCCCATCTTTATTTGTATCTCTCTAGCTAAAGATTTTTTCAGACTCAGAGTCATGCTCAAGAGTGGAGGTGCTAGTTTGATTGAGGGTTTCTAGGGTACCATCCTTAAATGGGGGAGCTTTTGAAACCATCTCTCTATTTTCAACATTCAAGGCCTCAACAGTGTTGTGGATAGTGGTGTTACCATCGCCATCTTGATTAGCCACTACCTTAGTAGTACTAATCTGATTGTTTGAGCCATAAGCAATAATAGTCTTGGGATGTTTGTTTTTTATTTTTGATACAAGGTCCTCCTTTAAGGATGGAATCTTATCACCTTCAATCAAATTACCATCATCCACTCTTTTAATTCTTTTCTTATTCTTTATCAAATTAGTCTTGGAAAAACTTCCCTTAATTTGGAAATCAAAGAGCTCAGGGGTAGAAGCATTATTAGGAGACATTTTCTTTAGGTAATTATCCTATATACTCTTCCTAATCTTTTGTATAATAATTTGTTGTGCATTCAATTTTTTAATTAACAAGTCACTAGTAGGGCTTGGGAGAGGGGACCCTAAGGGTGCCAATGCACCATTGATCTCACTTGAGGATGAGTTCAAAACCACATTATGTGCATCTTTCATGCTTCCATCCTCATTACCAAGAATACCAATTGAGTTATTCAACTTTAACACCTTGTAATCTAGAATGGGGGGTCGAGTGGGGTTAGGAACCCCCGATAGGTCACCGCAACCAAGCTCACCCATCCCTTTTGGGGAATAATTGTTAATAAAATTAGACAGGATAGTGTCACCATTCTCATCTGCACAAAGGTTGAGAATTGAATACAACATCCTTATCATGAGAGGGGCTAGAATTAGATACTAATTCATTGTACCTTACTTGACCTATGGAGTGGGGTTCACCAGATTAGGGTTAACCCCATTTCCTCCAATTGGATTGGATTTTGAGTTCACCACATTTACTTTCCTATGAATTAA